>PVJH01012424.1:0-63976 GCA_004026705.1 Nesogale talazaci
TTGGGGAAGGCACCCAGCGACCTCCTCAGCGCGTCTGCTGTGCGTCTGACCCCAGTACTAGTTCTGAGGGCCACAGAGGATGGTTAGGTGGGAGGTGGGCACAGCATGTTGGGGCCTCAGACCTCCTCTGCCCTAAGCAAGTGTGAATGGTGCCCACCTCACTCCGGAGTTAGGCCTTTCCCTCCATCTGTGTCTCCAGAGATATCTGCGAATCCTGGCATGATGGGGGTTATTTGCGCATGCTGTATCCTCTCTGCCGGGGGCCTCTTGGGGCCTTAGTTGGCTTTTACTTCTCCCCAAAGCTGCCTGCCCTAATTACATAGGAGAGCAAGCCTCCATTTTCCTGCCTCATCAAGCCTTCCCACCCCATCCATCCAGTTGCTTCCCATCCGTCTGTCTGTCAACCTGTACATCGCATCCCTCTGCCCATGTACCTACCAGCCTTGGGAAGACTGAATTTCAGATGTGGAAATGAGCCCCTTTCTCAGACAGGGAGACAGAACCCTTTGGAAAAGAACCTTTCTCAGCTGCAGGATGGAGCTGTTTCCCCAGGTAGGCCCTTCCTTGCTGAGCACTTAGAGTTGAACCTATCTTGTCCATGTCCACCACACCGCTCAGAAGTTCCTGAGGTGCCAACAGTGAATTGTGTAGTCACTAAATGGAAGGTTGGGAGTTCTAACCCACCCAGCGATATCTTGCAAGAAAGATCTGGGGATTTGCTTCCAAAAAGTGGCACCACTTGGTTTTTGTTGGCCCAACAAGCCAGTGTGCGCACCTCCCCCATCCAGTTGTCCATCTGTGGTAGTTACATCATCTCCTGTCAACTTTTGAAGGGGGAAGTCTAGCTTGTTAGTCGGGGAACAGCTTCATGACCTCATTTGGAGGTGTGAAGGAGACCAGATACACTCTCTCTGTTTGTCTCCCTGCAAGACATTCCTGTTGTCAAGTCACATGGAGTCAAGCTGATGGAGCCTGAGTGCTAAAGCTGGAGGAGCCATGTGGAGACCCACACCAGCACTAAGATGATCCACAACACTTTCCACCCACTGGCCCGAGATCTTCCTGCATGGCTGCATGAGTCTGAAGAGGATTTTATCAACTTGTATCAGACTTATGGACTTGAACTGTACTGGTTTGGGATACTTTCTTAGTATACAATTACTCTTTGATATTTAGTTCTCTGTCATACATATCTGTGTCTCCAAATTTGTTTGTCTAGTCAAGCCAGGTGAACACACCATCCATCCATCTGGATAGGCTGCCCTGATGAAGGTCATGTCAGCACCTTGTTACTCACAGTCTGATGGGCAAGACACACTAACCAGCAGTGACCAGTATGCATTTGTCACCCCACTGTCTGAGGGTCAGAGCTTTGTACATTACCAACTATGAGAACCTTTCCTTTCCCTATTATTTCTAGCCCTGAACTCCTTGCTCTGCATTTCTCCACAGTTCCTGGGAGGAAGGCAAGATAGAGCAGTAGACCAGAAGTGTCTTGGTTCTTTCCTGGTGCCTTCATTCTTGTCTGCCCTGTGAATCGTGCAGGTATCCATCATCTTCAGGAGCTCAGGGCTATCTCAGAGCTATCGGCAACTCTCGCCACCCTCCACTAACCCTTATTCTGCAGCATGTGTGTTATGTGCATGCTAATATTTCGAGCTGTTGTGTCTCTTCAGTTGTTGCTGCTTCATATCTGCATCTCTCAGTCTCTCTCTCAACTAGACCGTAAGCTCCTTAAGAGCAAGGTCAACATCTCAACAAAGCTCTGTAAACTCCATGAGTTCTGTGGATACTCCATAAGGGTTTGTAATGATAATGATTGGGGGAGGGTGAGAGGGAGGGGAGGGAGATGTGGTGGAGGAAAGAACCTTTGGAAGCATTTCATTCCCATCCTTGTCCTTTCCTCTGGGCTCCCCCCTCTAACTGACCATGTGCGCCCACTGTGAGCCCACTGCAAGCCCATGCCACCTCTGAAGACACAGACCATGTCGGGGTGGGGGTGGGGTGGCAGCTTGCATCTTGGCACTTGTGCAGGCCAGAGGGTGCTGAGTCTCTCCCTCTTGATGTCTGCTTAGCTTATCCCTCCTGGGATAGACCTCAGGCTGCTGAGGGGTAGAGGAAGGCATCCTGGTGGTGCTGTGTGGTAGGCACTGGGCAGCCAATGGCCAGGTCAGAGGTTCAAACCCCTCGACCTCTCTGTAGGAGAAAGAGGAGGCTGTTTATTGCAGTAAAGACGTATAGTCCCAGAAACTCTGTATCAGGGTGCGGCGAGTTGGACTTGCCTGTGGTTTGGTTCGGGTGTAGGGGCAGGTTCAAGGCCCTGATGCTGCCAGGGCTGAGCACTCAGCTGCTAACTGACAGGTCAGCAGTTCCAACCCGCCAGCCACTCTGTGGAGAGAGACCCGGCAGGTGCTTCTGTCAAGATGGACAGCCCTGGGAAGCCTCCGGGGCAGTGCTGCCCACCTTTAGAATCGCAGTGGGCCAGAGAACACCTTGAAGGCAGTGTGTTTGGCTTGTTTTCCTTTTTTTTTGGACTGCGGAAACATACTCCTTCATGCCAGTTGCTGCTCCCTAAACCCCCATCACAAATTTTCTTCTCTGTCCTTGTAGGAAGAGCTGAAGGGGCATCCTCACTAGAAAGCCAGGGCCGTTCTCTTTGAACCCCTCCCCGTCTTCTTTCCCTCCCTCTCTCTGGGGAAGTTGAAGGCACTCTTGACTCTCACCAACTTTTGGCCCAGTTCATCTCCCCGCAGGGAGTTCTGAATCCATAAGAATGAGTGCCTGAGTGGCACCAAGGACTGGGTCCTGGATGATGATCCACGAAGGTTGGCGGTTCAAACCCATGCAGCAGCGTCTGCAAAGACAGGCCTGGCAATCTGTTTCTGAGACACCAAGAAACAGCTCTGCTCTGCCCACACAGGGGCTCCAAGTCAGCTCCACAGCACGGAACGGAAGCTGCACACCGGCCACCCTGTGAATATTTGCATCATCAGAATGGCCCATCACGGGGAAGCCTGAAAACACCCTGCTGAAGAGTGGCCAAGTACAAGATCAACATCCAAGAATCAATCGGACGCCTTTACACTAACACAGAGAACTCAGGAGAACCATACAATTTACAAGAGCCACCCAAAAGATTAAATATTTAAGAATAAATATAACTAGAGAAACAAAAGGCCTAAACAAAGAAAATGACAAAACATTACTACAAAAAACCAACTATACTATGCTATGCTGTGCTCGTGGATAGGAAGACTTAACAGTGTGGAACTTTCAATGACCCCCAAGGCATTCTACCAGTATAATAGAATCCTGACCCAGATATTGACAACATTCTTTGAAGAAATGGAAAAATTCATTGACTAACTTTATATGGATCGGAAAGGACAATGGATAAGCAAAGAACAGCGGAGAGCTTACACCCCCTGACCTCAAAGCCTATGACACAATGACGATAGTCTAAGCAGCCTGATACTGCTCCAACCACACACACACACACACACACACACACACACACACACACACCAATGGGAGAGAACTGAGAACCAAGAAGTAAATTCATCCACCTGTAGACAGCGGATCTTTGACAAAGACCAAACGGGGATAAGACAGTCTCTAACAAAACATCTAGTTTTTGGTTGATGGAGTCCAACCCATCAATCAGGTCACAGACTGAGGATGCCTCCCCCAGCTTCATCTTAAGCATTAGCGTGTGCTATTTTTGTAGGACTAGAGGATTCAGAGGTGTGATATGTAGGTTTATTGTGCCAACCTGGCCAGTGAGCACATGGAGGATTAATTGAAGGGCAATTTAATTCAAGGGTGGAGAGATAAATGGTTCAGTGAGCCTCACCTTTCTTGCTTCTTGCTCTTTTATGATGGGACAGTGTGCGGTTGCTTTAGCTGGTTCTCTGCCTCAAGGTTCAAGCAACACCACCTGTGGGACATCCAACCTGGGGACTGTGTCACTGTAGTTTGAGGTTCTTTCAAGACCTGCTTCACCACGCTACTAGTGTATACAGCACTTGAGCTGGGGACTGTTGGACCCTGTCCTCTGGCTGACTGTTTGGTGACCCGCCTATGACTGGATTGCCTGAATTGCACTACAGAGGCTTCAGCTGTCTGCTTCCTTGACTTGCACCTGATGACCCTCATGACTTGAAGGACCACCAGTGTATTAGCTGTCTCATGGAAGTGAGTTAAACTGAGTCATTTGCACTGCGCTATAGTATAATTAGCTATTTATTTCTTATAGTCTATGTTATCTATCTATCTATCTATCTATCTATCTATCATCTATCTATCTATCTAAAATCAGAAGTGTTTTGGTCTTGTTTCTCTGGAGAACCCTGTCTAACATAAGAGAGATCTGGGTAATCAAGATTCTTGACTGAGTTGATTCGATAGCCCCATCCTGTATCAAGGTACTAGTCTTTCCTGATGAGGGACCTGACCTTGGTTTTGCAGACTTGTGGGAATTCAGAACACAATCTTCTGCAGAGTTCCATTACCTTTACTAGTAAGTTCTGAACTTCACTCTGTATTTTATAACTCTCCAGTTTTAGGAGACAGAGTCTCATTATATGCTATTAAGGAGACTCCCTGAGTCTCATGTCTAGCTTATTGGTAATTAATCACTCTCAGAAATTCATTGTCATACTCCATTGCGTTGAAAACTCCCAGAAACAGCCACTGGAATTCACAAGATTTAAGGAAGCACTTACTTGTTCATGCTAACCCTGATGGCATTGTGGGTCATGCTTCGAGATGCTAACATTAAGGTCGGCAGTCTGAAGCCACCGGGCACTCTGCGGGAGGAAAATGAGGCTTTCTCTTCCTGTAAAGAGTTCCTACCTCAGGAACTCTCAAGGGCACTTCTACTCTAACCCTGCAGGGTTGCCGTGACTTGGAATCAGCTCGATGACACTGAGCTTGGCTTTCGCCTACTCAGGTGCTTATGCAGATGGAGGATGCCCCTAAGCCACGTGCCTTATGGACTCCCTTGCCTCTCATAGACTTGACCCTGACTTCTTCCAAATACCGGAGTGGTTCCACCCACCCTTCCACCAGGACCCCATCCAAGATTACCACCAGCGAAAAGTTAATTCATAGCTCCACCACATCAATAAAAGTCAGTGTTCTACTTGCTGCCCAGCGATTGGGTGATCTAGAGTCAGCATTCTTTGCATATTGTGATTCCTGGGACACTCTTGAAAAACCAGCCAACCAAC
This sequence comes from Nesogale talazaci, assembly GCA_004026705.1. Classification (NCBI taxonomy): domain Eukaryota; kingdom Metazoa; phylum Chordata; class Mammalia; order Afrosoricida; family Tenrecidae; genus Nesogale; species Nesogale talazaci. The sequence continues at coordinate 5,232 of PVJH01012424.1, forward strand.
CAAGAACCTTAACTCTATTGTGAATTGGGTGAAGGTTGACAGACATCAGTTTTCCCTTCCACAATCCATACACATTTTGTTTCACGTCCCTGGTTGCAATGCCTACAAAGTAACCTCATCCCACGTCCTGCCTGTGTTTCCTAGTCCCCATCCTCATCCTTCCCAAACCCTTATGAAGTCACAACCTTGGCTGACTGTTCTAAACTGTGTGTACCTCCCTAATGTTACCGCTATCTTATAGACCTGTGTATATTTTTGGCTGAAAATGGACTCATAGGGATGAGTTCAGTTCTAGACTTGAAAGATGACTAAGGGCTATTGCCTCAGGGCCTCCACCAGCCTCTGTGTAACCAGTAAGCCTGGTCTTTGTTGATAATTTTGGAGTTTACTCCACATTTTTTCACTTTTTCCAGGGCACTCGATCAGCTGAGCTAAAAGAGCTTTGTAAAGGTTACTGGAGCAGGGCAGGAGCCCAGAGGTTACATGGCCAAGGGCAAGAGATAGACTTGACTACAGTGGGGCTGCGAGAGACTATCCTGATTTTTTTTTTTTTTTGGCATCACGGCTCTCCGGTGGTGGGAGTAGGAGGCCCAGCCCCGCTGCTGGAATTGAACCTCCGTCCCAGTGGGCCGCAGTCCCGCGCACAACCACTACGCCACCAGGGCTCAGCCCATATCCTGATTTTTTTTAAAGCCTGTATTTTGATCTTGAATTTCAATCTTTTATTTTCCCTAATAACCCCCCAAACTGTAAGTATTACCTGTGAATTCTGTGTGGCCAGTACAATGAATGACTGAGCCAGCAGAGAAGTAGAAAGTGCTCTGGGAAGGATGGTTGGTGTCAGACGTGGTGAAATGGTTAGACAGTGGAGCCACATCTGACCTCAGCCTCACAGGAATCAGACTTGGACTGATGATGAATCTCCTCCCCATGTGGGAAGATAGAGGAGGCCAGATTGCTGCGCTCACACCATCCTTACAAGTTTGAATGTGGCTCAGTCAATTGTAATTTGCGCTCTTGTCAGTTCCATAGAGTTTCAACATAGCTACCTCTTTAGTTTCTCAAGAGGCCACAGCCTGGAGACCCAAAGGGTATTTCCAGCACTTAGAGAGGTTTTTGCTTGTTTGACATAGTGTAAACATCAACCATGACCACAATCAAATAATTGCCATTATTTCAGAGGATTTAGATTGCAACTGGCTTTGTAACTTCTCTTAAGCAAGGTGTAGGCAATTACTTCCAAGAACTCAGGCATTGAAAGCACTGTGGAGCACAGCCCAACTGTGGCTTACATGGGGCCACCATGAGCCGGAACTGGCTTGATGGCAACTAGTTGGGTTTGGTCTCATGAACTGGAAGGTCCGGCAGCATTGGGCCCACACAGAAACAGTGGGTAGGTCCAATAAGAAGAAGGTGCTTCTCATCTTGCAATGGCTTTTGAACTCTAGTATGCTCCAGACGGCACCATTCCTCATTGCTTTCTTTCCCGCTCTCTCGATGTCGTCTGTCTATATTCTGTAGGCATTTTAATCTGCCGTTCCTCTGTTGTACAACCCCATGGGTAAGATGGTCTTTTCATGTCCTTGGGGGATGGGGTGGTGCAAGATAGAGACTGCACACTGTGGAGGGGTCAGGTAAAGTAAAATAGATGAGGGTATGACTCCTCTGTGACTGGATTTTTTCCTCTCCCAACTCGGCTGTGAGCAGCCAGCAGCTGTGGTGGGGTGGTACATTGCGGATTAAGTCACAGCTTGGAAGAAAGACTTTTTGGGGATCAAGGTGGTGGTAGGGATGGGGAGCCTTTTGAAAGCATACTCTATGGGAGAGCTCTTCACTTATGCTGCATACAGTTCCTGGGTTTGGTGCATCAACCTTCTGCCATATGCCTGCTGATTGGAGGAGCCAGCAGCAGACAGCCACCAACTGTGGATGCATTTGACTTTACACCCACCAGCCTGTGATCTTCCTGTCTGGTTCATCAGCCCCGCTGGCCACACAAGTCAGGAGTAGTCTCCAGATGAACATCTGCTCCCCCAGACTTGAACCAGACTGGTCTTGCCTGTTTCTACAACTCTATGAGCCATTTCTTTAGTTCATTTCTAAAAGTAAACTAAAAATGAGCTTATTTTTTTAACAGCTTCACTGACGTACAATTCACATATCATATACACCAAGTGGGCTTCAGTAGAAAGTGAATGTTTTGAGAATGATGAGGGCAACAAATGTACAAATGTGCATGGCACACAATGGATGTATGCATGGATTGTGAAGAATTGTATGAGCCCCAATAAAATGATTTGAGAGAGAAAGAGAGAGAGAGAGAGAGAGAGAGAGAGAGAACCAGAGGGTGGCAGACTGTCATTCACTTCAGCTTTGTGTTTCTCCCCAAGTTTCCTGGAGCTCTTATGAGTGAACTATTCAATTTCTAAGTGTTCAAAGAGCTAAAAATATTGTCAGAGCAATTTTTGTGAAGTGCAGCAGAAATGTAAAAGGTTTTTTTCCAAGATAAACAATATGTTCAGAGAAACCACCTCTTTCCTAAAGTGGCCACATGATGATGATTGTCTAGTTGGCCTCCCTCTCCAGGAATGGGCTCCTACTCCTACAGTGGGAAGATGGTTCAGGATGAATCACACAGCCAACGATGCCCAGATAAAAGCAAAGACTATTCCAAGTGAGGATGCTGGAAGTAGGATGGGAATATCTTAAATAAAAGTTTTATTGTTTCTGTCAGGCATTAAAACAAATAAACAAAAAAGAGTTGTGTAACCGCTGTCCCTATCAAGTCCAGGCGATGTCTTCTTGATACTTATCTGGTTAGCACTCGCTTTCTTACCAGCCTCTCAGGCCATTCCTTTCGAAACGATTAATCCAGTTGTTGGCCTACATGTTTACCTATCCGGGGTTTCATACATAGAAAAACATACAGCATCAAAAACACAAAAAGGTCCAAACGATACCAGAAGACAAAGAAACACTTTACTAGGAACTATTAAAATCTGGAACTATTGTACATTGAATCAGGAGGGAGATTAAATGACAAAGTATGGAGGAGCTGTTTCTGGATATGAATGTAATATTTCTCTGCACAGGAACATAAAATCTTCACAGGTTTTGCTGCTTTAGAGAACCCAGGCTAACACATTTTCACTTTTTTAAGGTTTGTATTTTTTATAAATAATTTTATTGGGGGCTCTCACAAGCTCTTATATCAATCCATACGTCAATTGGACCAAGCACATGTGTACATACGCTGCCATCCTTATTTCCCAAATGTAGTCTTTCTACTCGTGTCTTTAAGCTCCACTTTCCCCCATCCTCCCCACCCTCCCACCCTCATGAACCTTGATCAATTATAAATTATTATTTTCATGTCTTATATCATCACCCGCCATCTCCCTTTACTGTTTTTGTTGTTCGTCCCTCTGGGGGGCAGGATTATGTGTGAATCATTGCGATCGGTTCCTCCTTCTCCCCCCACCTTCCCCCTACCCTCATGGTATTGCAACTCCCATTATTATTCCTAAGCAGTTTATCTGTCCTGGATTCCATGTGTAGAGAGCTCTTATCTCTATCAGTGTACATGTTCCTGTGTAGCTGGATTTGTAAGGTAGAGCTGGGGTCATGATCGCTGAGGGGAGGAAGCATTAAAGAGCTAGAGAAATGTTGCTTATGTCACCAGTGCTATACTGCACCCCGCCTGGCTTCTCCCTTCCTTGTGACCCTTCTGTGAGGGGATGTTCGATTGTCTACATGGGCTCTGGGTCTCCGCTCGGACTCCCCCTTGTTCACATCGATGTGATTGCTTTGAGTCTTCTGATGCCTGATACCTGATCCTCTCAAGACCTAGTGATCACACAGGCTGGTTGCTTCTTCCACGTGAGCTTTGCTGCTTCCCTGTTAGATGGCCACTTGTTTAGTTTCAAGCCTTTAAGACCCCAGATGCTGTAGCTTTTAATAGCCAGTGTGTTAGTCCGGGTAGACTAGAGAAACAAATTTCATAGACATGCATATGGATATAAGGGAATGGTTTATAGACAAGAGGAATGGAACACTGAGAAAGCATCCCAGCCCAGTCCAGTTCAAAGTCATAAGTCTGGTATTAGCTCATATGTCCGATACCAGTCTATAAAGTCTCCTTCCGACTCACGAAGTCACAGGTCAGTGGGTGGAGAATCCCAGTGCTGGCAGGGGTCTCCACATGGCTCCTCGCTTCCAGGGCTCAGAGTTCATCAACAGCATCCAGTGGTGGCAGAAGCAACTCACCGTTGGCAGGGGTCCCCACGTGGCCTCTCCAGCTTCAGAAGTATGGTTCCATCAGGGCAAAGCCATGTGACTTCTGCTTCAGCTCCTTCAGCTTCTCAGATGCTGCCTATCTTGTCTTGTTTGTGATTAATCGTCTTTGAGACTAACTCCCAACAACTGGAGAAGATAGCTTCTCATCTTCACGAGGGAAATATCGTGAGATCTCCTAGACGTCTCAGGAGAAAGCTATGCCCACACAGAGGCCTCATTGACTACTCAATGGCTATCTCCAGATTAACAGGCTAGACTCCACCCCTACATCTTAATCATGAAATTAACATAAGCACACGACTGCCACAGCCAGGCACCATCAGTTTTCTTGTCCACATTTGCTTATGCACCCATTTTGTCTTCAGAGATCACATTGGGAAGGTGAGCATAAAAAAATGCCAGATTATTAGAACAAAGTATTTTTGTATTGAGGGAGGACTTGAGTAGAAAGAAGCCCAATGTCCATCTGCTACCTTGAAACTTAACATATAAGTATATGTATATAGACCTATATCCCTAGCATTATATATAAATATATGTACGTATATGCATGCCTCTATTTACACCTCTATAAATGTCTTTTGCCTCCTACTTCTTTCCTCTATTTCTTTTTACTTTCCTCCTGTCCCTATTATTAGGCTTTCAAGTAATTCCTGTCAGCTACATTGCACTTGACCAAACCCTACCAGACTTCTACACTATCCTCACCATTGATTTTTGATCTCTTGTTCCCTTGTCCCTGGGTTTGCTGGCTCTCCCCTCCCCTCCCTTTCCCCCATTTCCCCCTTTCCCTCTGTTGGTTCTGTTGTTTTCTCCTCAGGATTTTTTATCTGCCTGTCTTATGTAGGTAGACATGAAAGAAGAAGAAAAAGAAGGCCTATAAATAGTTCCAGGTCTGTCTGATGACCCTTCTGTATGTTTTCTGATTGTCTGATGAGGTGCCAAGTTCTGCCCTCTGAGTCTAAAGTCTATTTTGGGTATTCCTTGGAGACTTCGTTGCTTTGTTCCCCTTGCTGCTCTGTTGTGCTCTCTGTGTTCACCCCAGAGTGGGGGTCAGACTGGGCACAAGCCCCGCAGTGTGTCTCCAGTGCTGTCCCCTGCAGTGCTCTGGGTTAGTGAGGGGGTGCCATTGTCTCGTGGTGGGACTGGCCCTATGACCCATTAGTTTGCTGCTGTGTGGTCTGGGCAGAACTGCCACTCTACCTGGGCTGTGTGGTTAGTGCTGTCTTCTGTAGTCCAATCTTCCGGGGAGGGAGTCCACTTAGCTGGGATGAGGGCTGGCCCTGCAGACCTCTTTGTTACTTTGCAGCTTCATGCTGCTGCTAGGTTACCCTCAAGTCTCGGAGAACCAAGTCGAGGTCTGGTCCCTCTCTCCCTTTCCTGTAGAGACACAAGCAACACTCCCGGTGGGTGGGCTGGTGCCCTCTGCCCTCACTACCCATGTCCTTGTCTGTTTTTTCTTTTCTTTTCCCCTCCTTTTCAGCTGACTGCCACATGCATCCCTGGGTTGGGCCTGACCCCTGCCAGAGTGCCTGGTGCTTGCCTGAGAATTTATGCATTTAGTGGTTTTTCTTTACCCCTGCTCCTGTGCTTTTTAAGATTACCTCAGTGGACTCATGGTGTATTTGTCCTTTTGTGCTTGGCTTACTTTGCATAACATAAGTTCTTAAAACTCTTCCCATGCAATGATGTGCTTCATGCATTCATCGCTGCTTTGCAGGGATGCATAGTCCTCCATTGTATGTAAGTATCCGAGGTATTTTTTTTTAATCCTTTCATCTGTTAATGGAAATTTAGGTTGTTTCCAATTCTTTGCAATTGTGAGCTGTAGGTATATGACTGGTAGGGGGATTGCTGGGTTATATGGTAGCTCATTTCCCATTTATTTTAGGTATCGCTAAATCAATTTCCATAACAGTTGTACCTACCTACAGTTCCACCAGCAGTGGGTAAGAGTTCCTGTCTCACCACAGCCCCTCCAACACTTGTTACTTTATGGTTTTATGAGTTGGGTTATCTTGGAGAGTGTTAAGTGGTATCTCACAGTTTTAATTTGCATTTCCCTTGTGGCTAATGATCAGGCACAATTTCTCATATGTTTATTGGCCATTCGGATCTCTGTCCTTGTGAAACTTCTGTTCAGGTCCTTTAGCTACCTGTCATTGGGCTATTTAATTTATTTTTTCTTATTGTAGGCTATCTGAGTGTTGTAGATTATAGTAACAAGGCCTTTTCTGATGTGTCATTGCTGAAGATGTTTTCCCAGCGCATGGGCTTTCTTATCACTCTTTGGCAGAGTCTTTTGATGCACACAGGTGTTTTATCTTCAGTGTATCCCACCTGTCAATTTATGTTTCTTCTGTTTGTGTCCTTTCCTATTTCTGATAGCCAATGTATTCCCTGTTCTTAGGCACTCATTGGTAGCCTAATAATTTGGGGGTTTATCTCAAGATCTGTGATCCACCTTGAGTTTATTCTTGTGCATGGAGTGAGGTAAGGGTCTTGCTTCAATTTTTCTACAGGCAGATATCCATTTTTTTTCCCAGCACATTTGTTAAAGAGGGCATCTACTTTCCATTTGATATTGTGGGACCCTTATCAAAGATCAGTTATCTGTTTGCTCATGATTTCATTTCTGGGTTTTCAGTTCTTTTCCATTGGTCTGAGTATCTGTCATTATACCCATGCCATGCTGTTTTGACCACTAGGTGCTGAAGTCTGGGAACGCGAGCCCTCCCGCTCTGTCCCTCTCGCATCTTCATTCTGAATAACACCCCAAAGGACAGGAGACTCGGAAGTCAGCGCACAACCCCCCACTCCAGACCAGATCTAGAAGGGGATATACATAATCGTAATGCATTTATCATTGACACAGACAGCTAACCCATGTTGACTTGCCAATGCCAAAGGTTTGCTCACAAACTAAAATGATCTGACGGCAATAGTGTTGGATCACTGCTTTTGCTGTGCATTGCTGTGGGATTTCTCCTTGGCCCATGCATGCCTCATGAGGACGAGGAGGGTGGACTCCTGTGGTTGGCTCCAGGATTTGCTATTTTAGCAGAAGTCCTCTGAGTCCCAGTGTTCCCCGGCCACTGCTGATGTGAAGTCTCGGGGGCTGTACAATGCTGGTCAACTCCCTCCAGGAAATGTTTATTAAGAAATGCATTCAGCTGCTCACAGAAAGGTCAGTGGTTCTAACCCATCAGTGTTCCAAGGGAGAAAGATGAGGCAGTCTGCTTCTGTAACGATCCCAGCCTTGGAACTCCCATGGGGTTGTTCCACTCTCGTCTGCAGGGTGGCTGTGAGTCACTCGATGGCAGTGGGTTTGCTTTGCAGCTGAAGAGCAACCTTGACTACTGGGCTCCAGATCTGTTCTCAAGAGCACTGCGGGAATTAGGTGTTTTGTGCCAACATGGTACCCGTAAGGAGATATGGGTGGAGTTGAATCTGCCAATCATGTCCCAGCTTGATGACCTCCTTTGGAGGTGTGACTGAGATAAATGACCCTCTGGAGGCCACCTCCACCCCCACCCCCTCGTCTCTCCCTGGTGGTTAGTTATATCAGCCTGGTCTAGCCACCTTGCTTCGTTGTGTATGCTGTGCTACCTGTGGGTTGATCAGTGCTCTGCTCCACATGGCTGAGTTGATGGTGGACCATGGTGGACTGAACTTGTCACCGTGCCATCCTGTTCCATGCTGAGGTACCACTCCACCTGGCCATATCTGTCATCTGTGGGCTGATTCTGCTCATCTTGCTACCACTCCAGACTCCACACCTCCAGCCAGCCACCTCGCATTGCCACATTGCCACCTGCTTCACCGGGCTGTCTTACTGGCCCCCACTATGCCTCCACATCTCATCTTCCTGCTGGCTGCATCCTTGGCCTTGAGCTAGTGGCCTGGTGGGTTGGAAGAACCTACAGTATATTAACCGAGTTATGAAAGTGACTTGGCCTGAGCTTTCTGTACTGCGGTGTGAACTAATTTGCTATTGTATTCCTTTTTGCTATATAAACTTATCTTTTTCAATATAATCATAAGTGTCCTGGTTTTGCTTCTCTAGAGAACCCTGCCTAATACCAGCACTCCTTAAATAATCCAAAATATCCTCCAGCAATACATACCTGTTCTTAATAGACACATTTAGAACCCCAGAGATTTGCATTTGGGGCAGATCTTCAACGCTTCATATGTTTGTGTGGCTCTTTTTGTTTATTCTAAATTGCAAAGTGTTTTTTTTAATGAACAGATGTATATTGAACAGAAAATTCATAAGAATGCAGGTATTTCCCCCATGTCAGGCATGGTATAATGAGACTGACATTGCCCCTAGAACTTTGGAGAAGCTCATGGAGTTGTGGACAGGGGTCTTTGGACGGACAAGATACAGAAAGGTGAGGTAAATAAAGAGACAGGCACTGGTAGGAACAAACATACCCTAAGGGAATAGTTCATGCACAATATCCCCTGGCTACTCGGCAAGAGACACTGGGTGGTGCGTGTTGTGGTTTGCTGGTAGCTGTTGTTGAAGAAACCCACGCACAATGGAAGGACCATTTTCTGGCCCTGAGCTATTCCCCGGTTCACTGGGGACCAGACCGTTGGCATCCACAGGGTTCTCATGGGCTGATATTTGGAAGTAGCTCATTAGGCCTTTCCCCTAGTCCATCTTCGTCTGGAAGCTCTGCTAAAACCTCTCCAGCATCACAGCAACACTCCCAGTGGCAGAAGGTGGTGGCTGTGCATGAGGCAGGAACCCACATCTCTCACATGAAAAGTGGAAACCCTGCCAGTGAACCATCACTGCCACCTGGGGGGGAGGGGGCCTCAAAAGTGGCATCCTAAGGCTGATCACCTGGAAAGTGGTGTCTTAGAGCCATCGATACACTCAACAAGTCTTTCTTGAGTGGCTAGCATGTGCTAGATGCTGAATGAAGGAAAGGGTTATAAGTAAGATAAATGTGATCGCACTGCATATGTGCGCCCTCCCATTTACGAGCGTGAAGAGCAGGGTGCGGACCAGAGCTCCATATCTAGCTGTAAAGGGGATTCACCTGACTCACCTGTTCGGAATCTGCTCTGGGCTCAGTGACGATCCACAGACTGCCAAGTCACCAGATGGGCAGAGAGTGAACTTTCTGTGCTACCCTGTGTCTAATGTGCTGATCGTGGGAGCTGTTTATGGCATGGTGTCAGTGGCACTTACACAGCCGTCTTTGACTCTCTGGGTCTGGTGTTATGCAACCCACAGCGACTCTCTGTGCAACGGTATGGAGCCCTGCCTGGACCGGCACCGGCCTCCCGATTGTTTTCATGCCTGAGACCATGGATGCAGCCACTGTGCCCATTCACCTCCTCGAGGACCTTTCTCTTTGTGGCTGCCCCGTCCACTGTACCAAGCAGTCCTTGTCCAGGGACTGGCCGCTCCTGACAACAGGTCCAAAGTATGTCAGATGAAGTCTCGCCATCCTCGCCTCTCAGGAGCCCTCTGGCCATACTTCTTCCAGGACAGAGCGGTGCGTCCTTTCAGCAGTCTATGATACTTTCAATATTCCTCTCCAGCACCGTTAACTATAGCTCTGTTATTTGATTGAGAAAATGGTCCTTGGGGCATCGGAGTAAATGATTGCTCTTTCAATCATATCTTGGTCCTTGGAGGACCAACCGGGAGGCCAAGTTTTATTATCTGTTGTGTTTTTAATCACAACAGGGAAATTATGGCAGAGCATTAGAAGGGGAGGCTTTTTACAGAAGATGAAATGAGCCAGGATTGGAAGATGACATTTTTATTGGCTTTACAAATGGTATGGATGTAGGGTGCGCGGCTTCGTGAATGAGATGAGGTTCTTCTGATTCACCCTTCAGCACCGTGGACAGCCTTCCGAGAGGCTTCTGGTCTGCGGGAGTTAGCTCTGTTCCTCTTTCTGGAGCAAGGAATCTGGGTACCCATCTCATGGTCCGATAACATAGTTTTTTAACTCATTAGGCACTGGGTCTGTCTGGGAGGCAGGGTTTTTTTTTTTCAAGGACCTAAAAAACATCTGAGACTCGAAAAAAAATGGACTCCAAACGCAACTAGAAAATGGCAAAATTAAAATGAATGGATATTTTTAGAATTGCCAACAAACTGTGCTACTTTGTCAATATCACTAATTGTTAAATTTCATGTTTATTGGGATTTCATTACATCTGGAAATACTGGTAGATTAGAATCTCACTTTCAAGAGCTTTTGAGTAGGCACAATTGCCAAGAAATCACATTCAATCAGAAATTAAATACGTCACTTGCTGCCAAATAATTTTAGACGCAGAAATTAAAAACCATCTCCAACAAACACACCGGTTAAAAAAATGTAAGGTAAAATGAAAGCAAATTCATAATATGGTTAAACGCTGTCCAGTAAGTTCTGCCGAAGTGAGCGAGTCTATGTCCCATCCCACTTCCCCCGAGTTGAGTCTAACGCACAGCCACACTGAAGAATGGTTCTGAGACTGAATCGTTAGCAGAGCAGACAGCCTCATCTTTCTCCCTCGAATCCACTAGTGGGCTTGAACTGCTGGCCGTGTGGTTAGCAACTGAATGCTTCCCCCACTCTGCCACCAGGGCTCCTTACATGTGTCCAGGATATATACAGTCCAGGATATATACACTGTCATCCCACCTCCTCACTTTCCCATGAGCTAGACAATTGTTAGCTCTATGACTCATGTACAACAGACGAAAACATTGCCCCCTTTCACAATGATTCCTCTGCTTGAGTCCATTATTGCAACCAATAGGTATTTTCAGTGCCATCCAACCTGAAAAACAGGCGCCCTTTTATTGAGGGGCTCTTGGGAGTCCCTGAGGAGCACACATGGTTAGGGTCCTTAGCTGCAAAGCAGAAGGTTAGAGGTTCAAATGGACTCAGAGGTGCCTTCAAAGTAAGGCTAGACAATCTACTTCTGGTCATCATCATCGAAGTCAGGCTAGATAATGTACGTCTGATCATCATCATCATAATCATATGAGCAATTGAAAACCCTATGGAGTATAGTTCTGCACTGACATTGTATAGGGTCACCGTGAGTCACAACCAGCTTTGTGGTCCCTGGTCACAGCCAGCTGCCCAGAGCAAATCGTGCCACTAGCTGGCATTGTGACACTCAGTCCACAGATGGAAAATGAAGGGAATTAACTTTGGTAATCCAATGGGTCTGCACATCAGGGAACACAGGCCTGGCTGATCCATGACCTCCAGCTGAAGCAGAGACACTGCCTGCAGCTGTGAGACAGGTCCCAGCACTCTGTGCTGGGGAGAAGGAAGCCCAGCCACAGCATTTCCCACATCCACAAACCATGTATGCTCAGACATCCTCCTCCACCAAGAATTATGAGAAAGGAAGGAAGAGACCTTGAGGGAATTACACGGACCTTTCCACATGGTTCTTGCAGTAGATGGAGTCAGCCATTCTAGCTTCATAGTCACAAGGACAATTGCAATGGATTTCCAATTGCACTCGCCCCAGTTGGCCTCTGTGATGAAACTGACATCGGGGAGACGATGTGCTTCTCTTCTCTCACGTGTACAAAGATTCAAGGTCAGAATAGAAAGTCTCTGCCATGGCATTAAACAGAGAAACCTCTAAGAAATGATCATCGATTGAATGTGTGGGGTTGGTAACACACGCTCTAGACGGTCTCTGTCTCCTGGTTCATTGCTTGAGTTGACCCTCCTTGCTTTGCAAGTTGTTGTGGATATAGCTAGCACAACAGAAACTTTTCTGCAAGTCTGCTATTTCGAGATTCCTGGTGCCTGTAGGGTTTCTGGGAAGAAAGTGCATCGATTTGCCTAAGGAACTCAGCTAACTTCCTGGCAGGGAGAGAGAGCAACAGCTCAGAGAGGCTGTGTCATGTAGTAGTTAAACCCTGGGCTTCTCCTGTCAGGTAGCTTAATGTCAAATCATGCTTCTGCCACTTCTTTGTATGCGATCTTGGCTACCGTCCAGCCTGACTGCTTTGTTACGCCAACTCTTGATGACCCCATGAGTACAGAGGTGAGTTGCATTCCCTAGGACTTTCAGTGGCTGAGTTTGGAGAAGTAGTTTGCCAGGTCTTTCTTCTGAGGCACCTTGAAGTGGACTCCAAATCCTCACCTATTTGGCTAACAGGGGAGCAAATGAACCATTTGCACCATTCAGGGATGTTCTGGGTATTTGTTGAAAGATCTGGGACTCTCCACTAGATAGAGGAAGTCTTGGTTGGTCCAGAGATATGAAATAAGCTTCTCACAGTTGCGCAAGGCAGCAGAGATGGTCAGCATTCCTGTCTGTCCACAGACACCCAATACTAGCATTGCATTTTTCTTCCCAAGGACAGGTGTTAGTGATGAGGCATCTTTAGCCCTCACCTATGACAGGATGTGAGTGCTGAGCACTTAACACAGACCGCAAGGGGTGACTGTGGATCACGGGGTGGTTACCTCACGGCCATCAGGTCAATCCCAATGTCAAGTGCCCTTATGTTGTAGTTTGGTGCCTTTGAGTCCGTCATCTGACTCTATGGACAACCGGACCACCTGGTCTTGTGCTATCTCCATGTGGTTCTTATGCCAGAGACCACAGTGACGGGGTCTGTTAGTTGGGGTGGACTAGAGAAACAAATTTATAAACATGCATATGGATGTAAGGGAAAGGTTTATATACAAGAGGAATGCAACATTGAGAAAGTATCCCAACTGTGTAGTCCAAGGTCATAAATCCAATCTTAGCTCACATGTCTGATACCAGTCTATAAAGTCTCCTTCCGACTCACAAAGCAAATGCAGTAGAAGCATCTCAACACTGGCAGGGGTCTCTCTGTGGCTTCTCCGGCCCCAGAGGTCTGGTTTTTCAGGGTAAGCCCATGTGGCTTCTCCTCCAGCTCCTCCAGTCTCCAGGAATCAGGATCGTTCAGCATGTTGTCATCTCATCTTGTCAGTAGCTCATCTCCCAGGAACTAAGTCAAGTCTCTCTTTTCCAATTGGGAAATATCTCGAGACTTCCTGGAATTCTCAGGAGAAAGCCATGCCCACACAGAGGCCTCATTGGCAATCTTCAGAGTAACAGACAAGACTTCACCCCCACACTCCCAATCATGAAGTTGACATCAAGTACATGACCGCCACAGAGTCCTTCCGTCTCTGAGGGCCTTTTCTCTTCTCGCTGACCATCTACCAAGCATGCTGTTCTTCTCTGGGGTCTAAGTCAGGGGTTCTCAACCTTCCTCATGCCGCGACCCTTTCAGTTCCTCACGTTGCGGTGACTCTCCACCCTAACAACATTTTCGTTGTTACTTCATCACCGTCATTTTGCTACTGTTAATGAATCCGGGGACCCCTGTGAAAGGGTCGTTTGACCCCCCCAAAGGGGTCATGACCCACAGGTTGAAAACCACTTGTCTCGTGTCTCCAGATAACTTATCCAAAGGATGCGAGACTAATTTCCCAACTTCGTTTCTCAGGCGCATTCACTTGCTTGATGCAGTCCTGTACGATTGGGTCTCTTCTCTTCTCTCTCTTCTCACTTCATGTTTCAAGGGCAAGTAAGCTGCTTGCTCTTGGACACTTGTCTTGGCATCTGCTTCAAGGGAAACCCAAACTAAAGTTTACTTGTCATAATTTAAATGAGCCCGACTGACTCCACATCCATGCATCCTTCCTTCACCAACACCCACAACCTCTCAGGTCCTCCTGGTACCTTGCCTGTCACAGTGACAGAAGTCCCCTTGATGGGGAGAGGTCTCTGTGGAGGCAGATAGATTCATTACATTGATGAAATTAACCACCATGGAAGAAGAAGTTATCCTTCTTCTGTTAAGGACTGGATTAATTAGATAAGACACAAGGACCGATGATAGACTCCTTTATCTGGAGAGTGAAAAAAGTAAAAACAGCCATGGACTCCATAAAATGTACAGCCGCCAAGACAGATCTTTATTGCCTTGTTGTTTAATGATCCACATCACGCTTCCATTTCATGCGTGATATATTGTCATTGTGTCTAACTTCATGATTGAGAGCTGGTGTGAACAGTCAAGGGCCTTGCCTGGTGGCCCAGTAGCTCGGGCAGACTAGTGGTGAACCAGGCCTGGAAGGAATGGATTCCCTGGAATGTCAGAGTGGTTTGTGATCAAGAGAGGCTGGAGGGAAGGGTCAAAAGAGCTTAGGTTTGGGAGTCTTATATTAATAAGGGCACTTTTGGTCACAGATGAGAGGAACTCAGCTCCAACTGGCTTAGGCACAAAAGAAGAACTTCATGCTTCAGGAAACTGGGTAGTTCAGGAGTTAGTTCCAGCTTCAGGCATGGTTGGATCAGGGCTCGCTTGATAGCAGCACCATGCTTCCTTCTCTGAATCTAAGCACTATGAAGACAGGGGCTGTACCTGACTTGCTCGATGCTGTGTCCCTTATCACTCCTATTCTTGTGCCTGGCATATAGTCGTAGTCATGACTGCAATGTAACAAGTGTTTACCTAACACATTGGATGTGCTTGAAGTAAGCCTGGAACAATTGACATAGATGGTTTGGTTCTGGAGGAGCCCTGCTGGTGCAGTGGGTTACAGCTTGGGCTGTTTAGAAACCACCAGGAACTCTGAGGGAGGAAGATGAGGCTTTCTACTTCCAGAAAGAATTGCAGTCTTGGAAAGTCATTGTACTCTGCCCCGTTGGGCCACTGTGCGTCAGCGTCGACTTGATGGTAGTGAGTTTTTTGTTCGTTTGCTTCTGGCTCATAGAGAGCCTCCAGGGCAGAGTAGAATTGCCCTGTGTGGTTTCCCTGGCAGCATCCTTACAGATGCAGACTACGTCATCTTTCTCCTACAGTAGGTTCAAACCATAGACTTTCCCGTTAGCTGCCATGCACTTACCCACAGCATCACCAGGGCCCTCCATGGGTCAACTCTGTCAATCCAGCTAATCCAATGAAACAGATACTTGAAGTTGGGGAAATTGAGGCACTGGGACATTTATAGCCAATGAATGGGGGTTGGGTTTTTGAAATTCGCCCTCTTGCTTCAGGCTGCGCCGGGAACCTTATACTATGTTAACTCAGGAAAGAGTTGTTGACTGGGAGAATGAGTAGGTGAACAATGGTGTGACCTGTGAGGCACAAAGTCTTTAATAACTACTAGGGATGACACTGATTTGAGCTTTCTGTGTCTTCTGTATCAGCTTAAGCTACCAGAACTTTCTGTTCAACAAACCATGTCAGGTCTACGACCATGGAGGGGTTGCTGACGCGAGACAACTCATAGGGTTCCCAAGGTTGTGAACCTGCTCAGAAGTAGATAGCCTCACCTTTCTCCCACAAGTGGCTTGGAGGTTTGAACTGCCAACCTTGTGGTTAGTAGTTACCTGACAGCACCACAATCTAGCACATTCAGCATGGGTCCAGGTGTCTTGGAGGGTTGGGGATGAGTAATGTTCAAGGAATGAGGCTAGAGATATTTCTAGACGGATTATTTTCAATCTGAAAAAAATCTTTGGGAATTGTGGGTTGACAGATCTTTTCCCCTCCTAATAATTAAATTGATATTGTATATGCATCATAAGCTTCCATAGTTAAGTTGTATTGGAAAAGAGTTGTATTGACATTGCCACAGTCAGCTCTAGAACACCCTCCCCCTTCATTCCCCTCCCCCCTCCCCCTGCCCCAGATCCCCAGATGTCTGCATTCGCCTTTCCTGTGCTTCCTATATTGGAAAACATACAAAAAATCATAATGGCAAAGTGGAAACAGCAAATATATTAAAAAGAAAGTAACATCCGTGGCAATATTAAATTAAACCAAAGTGAAAAATCTCTGCTGAGGAAAAAAAAGACCAGGAAGTATTGAAAATTAGCACGAATCCAAAATGGGTCAAGAGGGTGATCTTATGGCTAGGTATCTTCTGCTCTCATCAAGAGGACACGAGTCGGCTGAGCCCCGGTGGCGTAGTGGTTGTGCGCGGGACTGCGGCCCACTGGGACGGAGGTTCAATTCCAGCAGTGGGGCTGGGCCTCCTACTCCCACCGCCGGAGATCAGTGATGCCAAAAAAAAAAAAAAAGAAAGAGGACACGAGTCTCTGTCTAATAGTATGGTTATGCTCGACCCTCGACTGGGGTCGGAGGAGATCTACAAGAGACTTAGTCTACGCAGGGCCCCTGCAGGTGGATTTGGGCTCCCACTGTCACTCATAGCCTGCTGCAAATTAAGTGTTTCACAATTTAAGCTCTTGTCTTCTCCCTTCTTTGGATTTGGATTTTGTTTTTATTCTCCTGGAATTCTATCAAGATCTCTATCCACAAGTGAATGGATTTGGGGGCTTCCACTTCATTCTTACTCCAATCCAAGAATGATGAGCTCTTATGACAGGACCCTGATGGCTGCCTGTCTTGGTACCTGACTCCTTTGGATCACACGGTGAGTGTGCTTCTTCAATGTGGACTTAATGGACACCTCATCAAGATGACTGCTTGTGTGGATACAGGTCTCTAAAACACCAGACACTATTCTTTTAAAAAAATCATTTTATTGGGGGTTCTTTCAGATCTGATAGCACTCCACAATTCAATTGTATTAAGAACACTTGGTTCCATCACCATTTCTTTTTTTTTTGTTTGTTTTTTGGGCATCACTGCCCTCAGGTGGTGGGAGTAGGAGGCCCAGCCTTTGCTCTGTGGAGCTGGAATCGAACCTCCATCCCAGTGGGCTGCAGTCCCACGCACAACCACTACGCCACCAGGGCTCAGCCCGGTGCCATCACCATTTCAAAAACATTTTCTTTCTACTTGAGTGCTTGGTATCAGATCTTTTTTCTCCTCCTTCCCTGGCTCTCATGAATCCTTGATTAATTGTATATTATTATTGTCATTTTGTATCTTATACCATCAGTTATGTCCCTTCACCCTCATTTCCATTATCCATCCCCCTGGGGGTGGTTATATATCCAACCTGGTGATCACGTCCCTTTTTCTCCCTCTTGCGCCCCCTCCTCCTTCATGGTATCACGACTCCCACTACTATTCCTGAGGGACGTATCTGTTTTGGATCCCATGTGTTGATAGCTCTTATCTGTACCAATGTACATACTCTGGTCTATCTAGATTTGTAAGGTTGAACTAGGTCAAGATAGCGAGGAGGCTAGGAAGCAGTCTGGGGCCAGAGGAGTGATGTGTGTTCCGTGTGTACTATGCTGTACCTTGGTGACACTGTCCTTTTTGATAACTGGGCAACACCTGCTTTCTGCACCACACCTTGCACCCACATCTTCAGTGATCTCCTCAGGAGATCAAGCCATCAAGCCTCATGGCCATCAAGCAGGGCCATGTCATAAGAACTTATTCTTCTGGTATTGAGGCTACAGTTAAGTGAGAGCTCCAGGTTTATTTATTCATGGATAGATAGATTTTGAGAGAAGTATCCACTGGCCAACAGAGGCTGACCATGGAAAACATTTTGAAACAAATGTCCCCAAACCCCAGCTTCTTTGTAGGATTTTCTGGACACCTGTTGGGGAGTTACGATTCTCCTTCCCCACCTCTATGATGGGGAGTCCAATGCCGAGGCATCTAATATAATCTGGGATGGGAGTGAAATGAGGGGCGATGGAGTTTCTTTCTTTCTTTTTAAAAATACTTTTATTGGGGACCCTTATACCTCATCACGATCCATGTGTCAAGCACATTTGCACCTATGCTGCCGTCATCATTTTCAAAGCACTCTCTTCCCACTTGAGCCCCTGATGTCAGCTTCCCATTGTATGGGGTTTCTTATGCTCCAGGGAAATCTTAGATGCTTTCCACTAAGCAGTTGCAGCTATTTTCTGATCTCCTACCTCCCCACTTTCAAGGCAGATGTGACCGTGTGACTTACCTTGGCCGGTGGTATGTGTACAGATGCTTGTCCTCTTTAAGGGTACAGCTTTAAGGTTCATAATCTCTTTCTCTCCTGCAGGTGTTGGCAACATCCTGGACAGTGAGCTCAAGCCCAAGAGAGGGAGAGACGCTCACAACATGGGGGTTGAGAGATCGACACGCTGACCCAGAGACAATCCCAGAGACATTAGTTATTTGCGTTAAGGTCTTACAGACCGGGGCAGCAGTATTGTACCCAGTGATGCCCAGCTGGGCAGAAGAGCAACCCTCTATGGAGAGAAGCTCTTTTTCATACCAAACCTGCATGGCATGAGTTGTTGAAACATTGGGCGCCTCAAACTGTTTGTTCAGTTCCTGAAACTCTGAGCCCCGGATGGTTCCTGGTGGGAAAGAGGTTCAGCCTGGCTGCATACCAGGAAGGTGTCAAGGATCGTTTTGGGAAACGTGATCAATCCTCCTCACACTCCACCCCAGTGCCCCTAAATAGCCCCTTGTCATCTTACCGCTCGTCTTTGCATGGTCCCCTTGGACCTGGGCATTGGGGATTTGCAGCCAGTGACTGCAGCAGCAATATAGTCCACAAGAAAGAAGGACCCAAAGTAAAGGGACCACACAATCGACACAAAGGCGATTTGCAACACGAAGAGCAAGGAACTAAGCCAACTGGAGAGGGAGTCTGGGCAGAAATGTGGCCTTGACTTTGTGATGGTGTGGTGGCAAGACCTGTGTGGAGCCCCATGCTGTGACTGTGATTAGTAGGGGCTGGTCCTGCGCTTCAGGGAGCCTGGTAGGCTAATTGGACAGACATTGCTGACCTCCCCCTCCCAGGTCTCCACACAGCTGTCTTCCCAAGGTGATGACATCGCCTTGCTCCACATGCTGGGAGCAGTAGAGAACAATTAACCTGAAAAGAGGAAAAGGGGGCTGTTGTTTGGGTCAACTGGTTCTGCCTGTCCAGTAGGCACACCCGGATGCGGGTATTAGCTGGGACTTCTTTCCATCAGAGGCTGACATCAGTACCATAAGAACTCAGATGACAAAGAAACATTAGGGGCCAAAAGACAGAGAGGTGAGAGGCACGAACAAGGGTGAGGCAGAACACACTCAGTGGTGGGGAAGCCTGCAAAGGAACCCCAGGGAGGGGCCACTCCCCAGACTTGCCATATCCTTCGGCTTGACCCTGCTGGCCCTCTGGGGAAGGGAGGTAAGAATAATCCAATAATACAATGCTCCACAATCTTAAGACTGGGGGCCCTCTGGGAAATGAATTGTCTCTTCCCTGGGGTTAGTTACTTGCAAGCTTGATGTCTGGCTTTTTAACAATCTGTCCCACGTCCTGTGGCATTTTAAAATTAAGTAAATATATTGCAATACTATTTTTGCATTCTACGAACATTTTTGTTGCTTCTTATAGACCAAATTTTTAATCAAGAACCATCGCCCACCCCCACCCCCCGGTCAATGGTGTCCCGCTTAAAATCTGGTCACTTTATCCAAAGGGGCCAAAAATACTGGCTGTATCTACTGGAGAAAGGCAACTATCTAACCAGAGTCTTGGATCTGGAGCACCAGCAACAGGAGATTTTGGGAATTTCCAAGCAGAGGCAGAGACATTCCTTGTCAAATCCTTATGGAGTTCTGCGGCCCTTGGATTGATAAATGGTGGACACCGAGATGTGTTTGTCCTTGCTGCTTGGCTGTATGTCCCAGCGGCTCAGGTAGCTGAAGAGCCTCAGGCAGTCTCTTGGTCTATTGCTGCAACACATGGGTATTGTGTCAGAGTGCTGACTTCAGGACTCTGTCCGTCCAGTCAGTTTCAGTGAGCCAGGCAGGAGTGGATGGTATGGGAGGTAAAAGTGCGAAGATGTGCTCATGCCCACACTGTTGGTCCAGTCCTGTCCTTCATGCCCAGTGTCGATGTCGGTGTCTGTGGTGACGACATTACAGCGGGGAGAGGTCACCGAGCCTTGCATGCACTGACTTGCAACAGGCTGGTAGTGTTGCTGGACATCAGGGTGTCATAGCAACTGTCAGACCTAGGAAGGGGTCTTATGTAATCTACTTGCCACCATTTGGAGGGGGTTCTGCATGGGGTACTTTTCCCAGTTGATGGGGAACAGGCCTGACCTTTCCGGGAAGAAGCTGAGGAAATTCCTGCAAGTCTCTGTGATCTGTTTTGCTGAGAGAGACAGTCCCATCTCTTTGTCAGGAGCTCAGGGTTCACTGTCCTTCATGTGCTGTCTGGAACCACTCAGCCACCCATTGGATGGGGCCTACTGGGTAAGGCAAAGCCAGGTTAGGTCATCCACCTGGGTATTTTTCGTGAAATAAGTGGGCTATGGGCCCGTATGTGAAACAAGACAATATCCATGCCTTGTACCCAGGCTCAGGTATCTTTTCAGCATCTACCTACCATCTGTTCTTTCCATAATGTGTATCCTTTGTACACTGCCTAGCTGTCTTTGTACAGGATTATCGGGCTGGGTTAATGTGTTACGCCCATCCGGGCAGCCCCCCTAGCTTAGCCTGTTGGATGCTTCGCCTCTCTCTACCATCTCTCCACATCTAATCTGTACCCTGCTAGGTGGCCACTGCTACCCACCATGGTGGGTTGCTTCATGCCAGAGGACCAGCCTCTAGCACGGGTCCAGCAGGCGCAATTGTACGGCGATAATAAATAAAGATGATAGTACAGTCATAAGAAAATACGAGAGAGAGAAATAATGCAATCAGACACATTTCAGGGTAGTGTGCTCACCTCCCAGACAGCCATGATCTCAAGAACCAGGTCCACGCACAGCATGGGCAGGATACTGGGAGCTGGGGAAGAGGTCCCAGTGGAGACCAAGTTTATTGCTGACCTATATAAACTTGGGAGGGAATGATTATAGGTAACCAAACATCAGAGGAAAGGGTTGCAGTATAAGTTATACAGCAAAGAGTGGGGAGGACCTAGGGATACACACACAATAGAAAAGGGAGGTACTGGGATCCCACATGTGACAAGATGGGCAGACCTTAGATTCATGGTGGTGGCCTAACCTTGATTGCCCAAAGCTTGATTTAGTCAAAGCTTTCAGGGGAAGTGACCCATTGACCTAACTGCAGGGAGGAAGCTTATCTTTTGTGGGAGAGACAATGGCATCTGGATGGCTGGAGCCTTTAGAGAGAATATCTCTAAGCATCTGACCTCTCACCAAAAGCCGGAAAATGGCTTCTAGTATTTGGTCAATATATTGGAGGAGATACAGTAATAGTGGAAAAGTCCTATATTCATCCCACAGCTGCAGGTTGAGTCTATGTACCAGGTCTCCTCAGGTATGGGCCTTGATGTGTTAGTCCGGGTAGACTAGAGGAACACATTTCATAGACACGCATATGTATATAAGGAAAAGGTTTATGTACAAGAGGAACAGGACATTGAGCCCAGTCCAGTTCAAAGTCATAAGTCCGATATTAAGCCATATGCCTGAAATCAATCTATAAAGTCTCCTTCCGAAGTCACAGGTCAGTGGGTGCAGAATCCTGGCGCTGGCAGGGGTCTCCACATGGCTCCTCACTTCCAGGGCTCAGGGTTCATCAACAGCAGAAGCAACTCATCGCTGGCAGAGGTCTCCATCTGGCCGCCCCAGCTTCAGAGGTCTGGCTCCATCGGGGCAAAGCCGTGTGGTCTCTCCGCCGGCTCCTCCAGCTTCTCTTGTCTCCAGCTTCAGCCATCTTGTCTTGTCCGTGATTCATCGTCTTTGAGACTAACTCCCAACAACTGGGAGATAGCTTCTCATCTCCACGAGGGAAATATCGCAAGATATCCCAGAAGTCTCAGGAGAAAGCCATGCCCACATAGAGGCCTCATTGGCTACTCAATGGCTATCTCCAAATTAACAGGCTAGACTCCACCCCTACATTTCAATCATAAAATTAGCATAAGCACATGGCTGCCAAACTTGTGTTAGGCTGAGATTTCTAAAGAAACAAATCCAAGGACACTTCTTGATTCACAAGAAGCAAATTTGTATCAGGAGATCAGCTCACATAGTCACAGAAGTGAGCAAGCCCAGCCAGGCTCAAGTCCATGGTCAGATGATGAGCTGGAGGCCTTTCCCAATGCACACAGCTGCGCAGGCCAACAAATCAAGAACCAGCCTGGTGGAGGTCAAGTTGAGTCACTCAAGCAGCATGGCAGGCCCCTGACAGCTCCCAGGTTTGGCAGATACCATGGCAAGCTTCCAGAAGTTCCCAGAGTTGGCAGGAAACCTGACAGGCCACAGCCCCGAATCCCAAGAAGCCAGATGCAGGATTCAGACCAGCAGGAATATGGAAAGGGGTTCTTTAAAAAAATTTTTATTGGGGGGCTCATACAGCTCTTGCAATCCATTGTGTCAAGCACTTCTGTATATAGGTTGCCATCATTTTCAAAACATTTTCTTTCCACTTGAGCCCTTGCTATCAACTCATCTCCCCCCTCCCCCACTTTTCCTTGCTCCTTCATGAACCCTTGATAATTTATAATTTGTTTTCATGTCTTACACTGACTGCTGTCTCCCTTAGCCACTTTTCTTTTGCCCACCCCCCTGGGAGGGAGTTGTAGAATTGATTCCCTCTTTCTCCCCCTCACTTTCCTCTTACCCTCCTGGTATCACTACTCTTATGATTGGTCCTCAGGGGATTATCTATGCTGGATTCCCAGGGTTTCTAGCTCCTAGCTGTACTATGTACATACACTGGTCTAGTCAGATTTGTAAGGTAAAGTTGCTATCATGATAGTGGGGTTGGGGGTAGGGAGAAGGAAGCATTAAAGAACTAGAGGAAAGTTGTATGGTTTGTTGGTGCTATACTGTACCCTGTCTGGCTGGTCTCTTCCTTATGACCCTTCTGTAAGGGGATGTCCAATTGTCTACAGATGGGCTTTGAGTCTCCAGTCCACCCTCTCCCTCATTCACATTGATATGATTTTTTTTTTGTTCTGTGTCTTTGATGCCTGATACCTGATCTGATTGGCACCTCATGATCAAACAGGCTGATGTGCTTTGGGAAGGGAGTTCTCTACATGATATGTGAATTATGTGCCCAAAAAATGTTGAAAAAATTCAGTCTATACTCATAATTATGGGCTTTACTAGAGGCATTATTAGGTTACAATACAATATCAGAACCACTCAGGACTCATTTTTTCCGGCAAGAAAAGACTCAGCAGTAACTGAGAAGACACAGTTGTGATTTTAAGCAGGCCTCTCTCCAGGTCCTTGTCTTCTCAGCCACATGACCCCTTGGCCTTTACCCTGCTAAGGTGGGCTTATAAACTCTTGTAGTGCTGCTAATAATTACACCCCACTCTACCATACAACTCAAGCTGAAGCACTAGGCTCTAGCTGTAGATTCTCAAATTAAGCACCTGGAGACACCTAACTCCACAAGTGAGTCTCCTGCTCAAAGGGACTCAGGTTTATTTGCTCCATGGGCTGGGGAGTCCACTGCTCTGAGTCTCAGTTCTGCGGCTCTCCTCTGCCACTCTGCTACTGCTTCTCTGGTGTCACAGCGTTCTTTCTCTGGATCAAGGAGCTCCAATGTGTAGGGATCTCAGGGTCCAAAGGACATGCTCCACTCTTGGTTACCGTGAGATCCTGCTCTTGCTTCTGAGATGGCTTCTTTTAGACCCAGGGTATGACAAAACGGACCCAATCTCCACATCAAAATTGCATGTTTTCACCACCACAATCATTTCTGTTAATAGGTACTCACAACTGGATCATAGAATTCTAGTAGTATTTCCCCCCCCTCCCCAACTTCTCTCATCCAGAGCCATCAAGAAAGTGTCCTTTGGAAGGAGTTACAAAGACCGTGGCTAGAAGATCCACATCGAGTGAATCGTCGCACTGTGCCACGGACGGCAGAACAAGACGTGGCACGGTGAGTTCTGCGTCGTGCTGGTGCTCATCGCCAGGTTTGAGTCTCTTGTGGGAGACCCTGGGTCAGCCTGGCTGAGGCTCTTCCATTTTGTTGATGCTTGACTTTATCCAGGGACTGGTTCTTTCCGTTCCCATGTCCGAGATGAAGTCTTGCCATCCTCCACATCTCCCTTGGTGCTAGGAAAAGAGGTGATATCTACATGATAGTGGAATGTGAAGACTGGGCTCTGGGCTTCAGTCTTGCCTCTGCCCTTTCCCAGCCCTGTGACTCTAGCAAATAGAACCTCTCAAAACCGCAGTTTCTACTTTTGTCAAGTAGGGTGAGAAAAAGTGTCTACTTTCCCACCTTCTAGAGAGGATTAGGTGGGGAAATGAGTGTTGTTCATAGGCGCCATCGCGTTGACTCCGATCCATAGTGACCCCATGCACAATAGAAGGACACACTGCCCGGTCCTGTGCCAGCCTCACAAGTGTTCCCATGCGTGAGCCCACTGGTGCAGCCACTGGGTCAATTCATCTCCCCAAGGGCCTTCCTCTGTTTCTCTGCCCCTCCACTTTACCCAGCATGGTGTCCTTCTCCAGGGACTGGTCTCTCCTGACAATATCTCTAGAATGTGAGATGGAGTCTTGCCTTCTTTGTCTTTAAGGAGCCCTCTAACCTTACTTCTTCCAACATTGGGTGTTCCACAATAAATAGTCATTGAATGCTAGCTACTATTAACTGGTAGTAGCAATTTGGTTGCAAGATACGGAGACATATTAGAACAAGGGGATTTTATTGGCTTATATCACCCAATCCAGGGAGGCTTGGGGGTGCGGTTGAGCAACAGGGACAAATAAAGCCAGGCCGTTGATTATTTCCTGTTTGTGTTCTCTGTGATGGCATCTTCTTTTTATACAGACTGATTTTTTTCCCCCTCTACTTGGCTGAAACCACAGCAGCCTGCTAGCAACTGTCCAACTTGTTTCACTGTGGGTGGTACCTTTCCAGATGGTTCTAGTTTGAAAACTCACAAAGGAGGATTCTGATTGGTTCTGCTTGAGCTGCATGGCGGCCTTTGTAGTCAGAGGTCTGGGGGGCTGTGTTTGATGGCTCCTGTCAAAGCAGCTTAGGTAGAGCAGAGTCTATTGGGTCGGCAAAGTAATGAAACTCTCCAGTGTTAACTAGAGGTTCTTTGCACGGTGCCTGGGCACTTGATAGAAATGAAACAAGCAACACCCCTGCCCCCTCTCCTTGATTTCTGATTCTCATGTTCATTTTCTATTGCACAAGACAGTAATCCAGAAAAGAAAGCCAAGTCAATAACTCAATTGAGAGACGTTAGTAGAGAGTAAAAAACTTTTTACAGGACTCGTGGCTTAGGCTGGCAGGGACTTTGGGAAGGGGGGATATTAGAGCCAAGACTACCTGCAAGACCCAAGTCACCTAGGTAGATGCCTTCATGAAGTCAAGGCAAACGTATGCCATGATTCACATTTATGCTTTGAACACCAGTCGGCAATACATATTTAAGTTTTCTAGCAATTGTTCATGTCGACCCAGAAAGTTACTTCTAGAGTTCCCCACACCATGAAGTTCACTGAAATTTTTTGCCTCTCATGCAAACGAATAAGTTAGCCTGCCACAATATCATGGATGCCAGCCGAAAGACATAGAACTTCTATGTCACAGACAAAGGGCAGATATTCATGACTTGGCTGGGAGAGGAGCTTCATGCCCTCTGTACTAGTTCCCCTAGCCCCCAGAGTGTCATGTTGGTGACACGGAGGTAGCTCGGGTGAGTCCCGTGGACACCGTGAATGTGCATCCCAGCTGCAGAACCAGAGTTTAGGAAATGCCTGCTCTTTCCTAAAGAGGAGCCCAACCTCTGCCCTGGATGGAGACAGTGTCTTTATATTTCTGGTCTGTCCTCTGCCTTGTCATCCCTGTCTTCCAGTGCTGTTAGCTATACAGACATCTTTGTAAAGATAGTCTGGGGCAAAAGCTGATACATGTAGAAATGTCAGAGACCCCAGGTGACTTGTCTGCCAACATAGAGAACCTGTCCCAAGGAAGACATACCTGAAATGCATGCCAGGATCTATTCACAGAGCAACCAAAAAGCTAAACACAGGTCCAGGGGGGCAGAGGTGAAGGTGGCTGCTCTTGGAAATGTTTTCGAAGATCTCAAAATAGCAAGTAGCAATTTTGACATGTAAAGTCCACAACATGGAATAAATCTTTTGTTAACTGTGTAGAACAAGTTATTAGAGAAACAATTGAGAGAGAACTTTTGTACACTGTTGATATTCCTTCTCTAGGCAGTGAGTCTAGGGACACTTGATTTGCTTTCTTTAGCTTTTTTTTTTGTCTTTCAATTTTTCTATAATGAACTTGCTATTACTTTTATAAGAGCAGTGCCTACCATCCAGAACTTGGCAAAAAACAAGGAAAGGAAGCATGAAATAAGCGGGGGGGGGGGGGGGGAGATTTCAGTTAAATTAGATGTCCAATTAAGCGATCTGCTTGGCTGCGAAATATGTTTTTGACAGACAATTAGTTCTGGGCAAGTCAAATGTTTCAACAGTTTGTTCTTATGGGGCAATTAAAATAATTCATATTTGATGTGCAGAAGTGTTATCATAATTGGGAAACTTTTCCTGACAAGAAGAACGCTTGAAACTGGGCTCATTTCATTTGTTTTCTTTGCCTGAAGTTGTCCTGATTGGAGAAGAGTTTTTTTTGCTTGAGCAATCATCTAGTTAGTCCTGCCCAGGGGGAGTTGGGCAGGTGGGTTTTGGGGTGAAATTTTCCGTTGGTTAGAGAAAGCTGTGTGGGGGATGCAATAACCATGTTGACAGTCATATAAATGTTGACACCAATCCACATATATGAGTGCTTATACTGGACCAGGCATCATGCCAAACTATGCATTTTTCAATCTTGTAGCTCTCTTACACGATGGATATGATTGGGGCTTCCAGAGAGGAGACAGAGACCCACAGAAGCTAAGTGACTTGCCCAAGGTCAAGCTCAAGGTGATTGTGAATCCACGTCCAGCAGTCAGATCCTAAGAAAGAAATATGTAGCAAGAGGGCAGCCCGCACAGTTGCAGCAGCGACTGGCTCAAGTCTGTGGGTCAGAGGGCCAGCTGGAAAACTTTCCTGACTGCCCCCGCCGCTCACGTCAACAAACCAGGGCGCTGCTTGTTGTGTGACGTATTTGTTTAAAGGGTTTAGCGCAATGCCAAAGAGTCAAGCTTACGCTCAGAGTCCATGGCCTTCCCATCGTATCGTAATCTAGAGAAAGCACCTCTTTTCCGAGCTCCAAGGAAGGCACAGAGGGTGGCAAGACTTCATCTCACGACGTTGGATGTGGGGTCAGGAGGAGCTGGTCCCTGGAGAGGGGTCTATTATACCCCATCAAGCCGAGGATCAGCAAAAAGGAAGACCCTCAACCACCTGCCCCTGGACCTGCTGTTGCTAAACATGCTATTGAGTCAGTTCCAACTCCCGGGGATCCAGCGTATGACAGAATGAGACGTTGGCCGGCCTGCGCTATCCTCACACTTGTGCTCATGTTTGTTCCCATCGCCGCAGCCTCTGCATCAACCCACCTTGTCCAGGGCCTTCCTCTTGCTCTCTGCCCTTCTACCAAGCATAATGTCCTCTGCCATGTCCTGCCCTCGCCCGTGAGTGGTGTCTCCCAAGTATGGGAGATGGACTCTTGCCATCTTTGCGTTCCAGGAGCCTTCTGGCTGTTCTTGTGCCAAGACAGATTTGTTTGTTCTTTGGGCAGTCCACAGGACGTTCAACACTCTTCGCCAGCCCTTGGAATCTTTTGAAAGCAGCATTCTGTACCTTTCTCTGTATTTTCTTGGATGCCATTTTATTTTTCCTCAAGGTAGGTGACGGAGGGTAGATTACTGGCTGCTATGGACAGAGGGAAGGGAGGAAATGATTGCCTATGTGCATGAGGGCTATGTTTGGAGTGATGACGATCTTTGGATGTGGATGGTGTCAATGGCTGCCCAATCGTGTGAGTATACAAGAAAATCCTGGATTGTGCAATTTATAATACTAAATCTTGCAGTTTGTGAATTATAGCCCTCCCTCCCTCCTTTCCTCCCTCCCTTCTTAAAGGGTCACTGTTTGTCCCAGGATCCATATGCCTGAGAATGAAAGTAGTGGAAGGACAATGAATACATGGTGGAAATTTGTAACCGGCCATTAACCAGAATGGCACAGCTAAGCCCCTGTGCCTACCCAATTGTTAGGACTGAACAAAACAGAGAGACCGAGCTTCTCATTGCAGCACTTAATTAACCATTCCTCTTCTTCCTGATTCTAGTTTTATGCCTCATGGTTCTAAGATAGGATTTTATTGTATTTAACTACAAATTAAGCCCAACCAAGGATTCTCCTCATATGTCTGCTGCTTCCATTTAAATTTATAGATTGTGGGGTGATACGAAGTGCTGTCAGATGCCGCATGGAAGGATTATAAATTTCTTTTTTTTAAAATAGAGACAGGAGACACTTACCAGTGTGATTGCTTTTCTAAATACGATGTAGACTTAATTAATTTTTTTTAAAGCTAACATGGTGGCTTGGTGTTTTTCCCCCCCCCCCCCCCCCCCCCCTCCGCTACCCCGGCTTGGTGTCTTAAAAGTCTTTGTATCCAAAGTTCTCAAAGAAGAACCAAACCAGTTATTGTCCGGTGGACTCAGGGCACTTGGTGTGGGTGTCGGAGCAGAATGGGGCTCCTCACGATTTCCAAGGCTTTGGATGTCGATTTCCAGGCCCTTCTCCCCGGGTTCCTCTGGGTGAATTTGAACTGCTCACTTGTTATCAGGCAGTTGATCACTTATCTATTTGTGTCATCCAGGGCCTCTAAGAGAAGACACTCCCAAATACAAGGTGATAGGAAGTAATGGTGACCATCGCTGGTAGAAAATCTATTAAATACTGCGAAACCCATAAGAAGGAACTTTGGTGGGGCAGTGGTCAAAGCTTCTGCTGCCGACTGAGAGGTCGGTCGGTCATTTGAATCCACAGGTAAAGCAATTATGTTTGTGGCCTCATGGAAGCTCCTTGGAATGGAAACTAGATCCCTGGAAAAAATATGGATTCTTATTTATTCCTCTCTTCAAATTCAAAATAAAATAAAGAAAAGAGTCCTGTAGACCCTGCCTCCAGCCCTCTTTTGGAATAAGCAGAGTTTAAGATGTTAAGAAGAGCTGCTCGCTGCCCTGGGTGGGCCCAGGACTCTGTGGTTCAGAAAGCCACTCCTCACTGTGTCCCTTCAGATCCTCCCAATGGACCTATGAGAGGGGAGGGGAAGTACTGTCACCTCCTTTTATTTGTGGGGAACCTGAGGTTTGGAGAGGTCGCTGATCTGCCCAAAGACCACACAACGACTGGCTCGGAGGCCAAAGCAGGGTTTGAGCTCATCAGATTTGCACTTCTTGAACAAGATCTGGGGTGGTGGAAAGCTCTCTCCAGAAAAGAGCTGTTTCTAACCCAGATGTTTGTAGCTCACAGGAGCGGCACTCAACTCCGTGCCTCCGATCTCTCTGCTCTTTTGGATCAGCCTTCTCTCTTCAAGGAATCCAAGGATCTGTGTGTGGATTCCTGGATTTGAAATCCCGTGTTTAGAAACGTTGTTAGGCACCACCGAGTCCTTAATGGGTGTGATCAAACAACCTCTGGAATGTGCACTTCTCTAATTCAGTTTGAGCTTTCCTATCAGTCCATAGTGGTAGGATTCCTCTCTCTCTCTCTCTCTCTCTCTCTCTCTCTCTCTCTCTCTCTCTCACACACACACACACAAACACACACACACACACACTACTGTCCTAGATTGTCCAGAGTTAAAGCACTTACAATCTTGGAGTCAGGGCCAGTCCATGGGAGAAGTGGGGGGAGGGGTGGGTTAAAACTGAAGAAAGATGGACTCTTCCTGCTCCTTTTAGCTTAAGAAACCCCATGCTGTCTGGAAGGTGCATCTCCATTTTATACAAACTAAAACACCAGCAGAAACCCAAGGTGAGCTAGCCGCTCTGCGTAATCGAAGCCATTGGCCGTGTTCTAGCAAGAACTTGGTGACAAGTCCTGGAGCTCCTGATGAGCAGGGGGAGAGAAAATGCCAGCTTCTTTATTTGGTAGTGAAAGGTCCGCTGGTTCATTAGAAAGAATTTGGAGCATTTGGAAATGAAGAAGAATCCATTGCTTTATTAATATCTTTCTTTGGATTAGTGGGTCTGCCATAACAGGCATTCCATTTGTGCCCTTTGCGCCTGTTGAATCAGTTCCTCCTCTTGCCGTTTGGTGCGATGGAATCAATTCTGACTCAGCAACCCTGTGAGCAATAGAACAAGCACTGCCCACCCCTGGGTCACCCTCACAATTGTTCCTCTGCCTGTAGCCCCTGTGTCCATCCATCGGGGGACTTCCTTTTTGTCACTGCCCTTCTACTTAACCAAGCATCATGCCCCTCTCCAGGGACTGGTCTCCTGAAGACACCATGACTGCAGCACGTATGAGATGATGTCTTGCCAGCCTGGCCGCTGAGGAGCATTCTTGCTCTACTTCTTTCAAGGCAGATGTGTTCTTCTGGACATTCATGGTGCTTTAGTCACTATTCTTCACCCACACCATCGCTCCAAGGCATCGATTCTTCTGAAGTCTCTCTTAGTCAGGGTCCGACGTGCACCTGCAGATGTGGTCATTGAGAAGACCATGGGTGGGACCAAAGCCTCCTGGCTTTCTGACACTGTCAAGAGGCTCCTGCTGCAGCGACCCGACCCAATACACCCTTTGATGTCTTGGTGGCTGCTTCCATGAGCATTGGTTGTGATTTCAAGTCAGACGAAATCCCTGAAAATTTCCGTGGTTTCTCCATTTAAAAAAAAAATCACTTTATCAGGGACTCTTGCAGCTCTTACAACACCCCACATATGCTTTGTGTCAAGCATATTTGTATATATTTGCCATCATCATTTCCAAAATATTTTCTTTCTATTTGAGCCCTTGGTATCAGCTCCTCATTTTCGCTCCTCCCTCCCCCATGCACCCTTGATAAATGACTATGATTTTTGTATGTGACATCATCTGCTGTCTCCTTTCACTGACTTTTCTGTTGTTCATCCCCCTGGGCGTAGGGGGTGAAGTGTTGATTGGTTATATGATCAGTTCCCCCTAAAAATGAACGTGTTTCTGCTTCTTTTATCTTTTGTAAATTGTGATGTTTTATTGACATAAAATCCACATACCATATCATTCAAAGGCTTAAACAAATTAAAGAGCTGTGCATTCATCACCACAATTGATTTTAGGACATTTTTTCATTCTGGTACCCATGATTAGTTCCCTGTTCCCCACAACTTCTCCTGACATTACCCAAAGAAACTACTAGTCCAGTTATAGTCTCTATAGAGTCACCTACCCTATATTTCATGTAAAGAAAAACAAAAACAAAGTCCCCCAAATAATAACAAACATAGCAGTTTAAAAGAAAGCAGAAAGTAATAATAATAGTAATAATAAAGAGCAAATTTGAAACAGACCAAGGGGAAAATAAATAACAATGTGTTAATTTTGATCTCACTATGTTAGCATCAGTCCACTTTCCCATCCACTCTGTCTGATAGCAAGACTATTCCTATCCCTAGTCAATGGTCAGAGGGGGTTCTCTGGAGGCTTAATCCACAGAGGGACCTTGCAAATGTATTTTGGGTTTTCATAGTCATCCATAATCTCTTGTAAACCCAGTGCTCAGAATTTAGGCTCTAATACAGTTCCTTCCTCTGGTCTTGGATTTTATTTACAATCCTTGTATCACAGTTTTTTTTTTCCGTGTGGATTTAGCTGACACCTAACTTAGATAGCTACATTTTTTTAAGACAAGCTTTATGTTAGTCTGGGTAGACCAGCGAAACAAATTCACAAACATGCATAAGGATATAAGGGAAAGGTTTATATACAAGAGGAATGGAACATTGAGAAAGCATCCCAACCCAGTCTAGTCCAAGGTCATAAGTCCAATATTAGCCCATATGTCTGATCCCAGTCTGTAAAGTCTCCTTCCAACTCACAAAGCATGTGCAATGACACCAGGACAATCACAGGCCAGTGGGAGCAAAGTCTTGTGTATCTAGTGGCAGTAGAAGCATCCTGGTGCTGGCAGGGGTCTCCCCATGGCTCCTCCATCCCCAGGGCTCAGGGTCCATCAACAATATCCATTGGCGATAGAAGCATCTCAGCGCTGGCAGGGATCTCTCTGTGGTTTTTCCGGTTTCAGAGGTCTGGTTCCATCTGGGTAAGCCCGTGTGGCTTCTCCTCTGGTGCCTCCAGGTCCTAGGACTCAGGATCTATGCTGCCATCTTGCCTTGTCAGTAGAGTGTTTCTGAGGAACTGAGTCTGTAGTCTCTCACCTCCATGGGGGAAATACCGTGAGGTTTCCCAGAATTCTCAGAGAAAGCATGCCCACACAGAGATCTCATTGGCTATCTCCAGATTGACAGGCTAGATAGACTCCAGCTCTACATTCCCAATCATGAAATCGACACCAAAGTTCATGACTGCCACAGTTTTCCAATAACCAGGCACCATCTGATTTCTTCACCACACTTTGCTATTGTACCTTTATCTTCAATGTTCTAGTTATGAGGGAAAATATTGAGGAGGGCCAGTTCATAAGAACTATTGTTCTTAGATTCTGGCTTATAATTTTGAGTGTGAGCTGAAAATCCATTCATATATGCTCTTAGTCCATTTTAGAGAGCATATTTTCATTTTAATGAGGGAATACAATAAATCATCCCTGTAGGGCTTACATATGGCAATTGTATCGATGGTATCATTAGGCAATAGTATATAATTTAAAATACTAGTGGGGAAAAAGTATACATGTACAAGACAGCTTTTTAGATTAAAATACATGGACTGTTAACTTGTACAGATTAAAAATGCAAATGGCTGGTCCCTTGACTAGCTTTGGAGCTAGGGCAAACCTTTTCATAATGCTCACTCACTATGGCAGAACTGTGCCTGCTGGACTAAGATATGTCACAATAAAGCAAAGAGAGTATGAGAGTAGCAACTACATTAGTATATGAAGTTGCCAGTTATTGGGCACCCTCAGAATAAGAGATTTGAACCAAAGTCCATAACCTTGTAGTTGTTTGCTTCTCACAGTATGGTGCTTCAGCCTTATGTCCAAGGAGGGCTTCAGTTCCTTACATCAGCCACAGGTGTATTTAAGGTGAAGCCTGATTCACTTAGTGGGGTTTGCATATCCAACCCCCTGGTTTTCTCTAGGAGGGATATTGTGCACCTCAAAAGGACAAAAACACCTCAAAGTCCCAGTTGCCTATACCATGTAGAGATGGACAGAAACCAGTTCAAAGTGCCTGATGAGGCACAAACATAATACCAGGTGTAATCTCCTATGGGGGGGGGTGTCTATATAAACCATGTTAAGCATTTCCCCTAATGGCTGGTTGTCCCTCCTTGCTTACTTACCAATTGAGTGAAACTGCCTTCTCTGAGACAGAGATGCCCCCCAACTCGGGACTTGAATTTCCATGAAAGTTCACTGAACACCCCTTTAGGCCTGTCTGGTGATTTGAGGTGACTGCACAGCACTCTGGGGCAGGAACACATTGGTCGTCTCCCTCTCCTGTCAGCATGAGAAATGGACCCCAACTCGGGTGAGGGGTTGTCAGACATAGCAGGAAGCGGGTGGTAGATGGATCATGAGCATCAGGCAGACATGCCTTCTCATTGCTAGGGAGACCAGATGAGAAGATGACATCACCCGAGAACAGACACTTGCCTTTGTCTAAATGCCGAAGCTTTCTTAAACACTGTGTGCTTGTTTTCTGTGTACAAATGGGAGATTGAGACCATGAGAGACACTTTCAAAAGTTAGTGCTGCCTCCCAGGTGGGAGTGCAGGGCTCACTGTGAATAAAGAGAGTGCTTGTTGTCTTTGGGTAAGGAAACACGAGTCTTCCCATCTGTCGGGTCAGCTTGCCTACTCTCTCTGCCTGGAGCCCAGACTTCTGGTACTGATATGAGTTCTTGACTCTCTTGAGCCCCACTATGTCTGCTTCCAAGTCAGAAAGCCCCGAGACTTCTGGGCTCTGTAATTGCTCTGGGCTTTGGAGAATAGTTTCCTTTATGAGTAAAATAAGGGTGGGGAGTTGTACCGATGGGGGAGATATGCCAGAGGCTGGGATAGGCTGCTCCTTGCTGCTGAGGCTGGTGGCAGGTTGGGTAGAAATTCGTTGTTCAAAGAATACTGACCATCAGAGCTGGAGGTTCTGGGAACAGGCTTTCCTGCTTTTCCTCTTTGTGGATACTATCAGGGTTGGATGTTTCTCATTTCACCCCATGAACCCCTTACTATTGTCTCTCCTCTCTCTGTGATCTGGGATATTGACCTCTGTGGATGGCAGCATGGGGTTCCTTGTGAGATCTAGCTGAGGTTGATCAATGAGGGAGACAGAAACGAGAGAGAGAGAGAGAGAGAGAGAGAGAGAGAGAGAGAGAGAGAGAGAGAGAGAGAGAGACACTAGAAATGGACTCACATAATTATAGGAACTTGAAAGTTCAAGATCTCTCATCAGGAAATGCTGCAGACTTTCTTACCAAGCCCCAGAGAGTCAGACGCCAGAAGAGTGAGAGAAGTTCTGCCAAAATAATGACTTAGAGTCTGGAGGTTAAACGTACCCTAGGGAGACTCCCTTTTTTGCTGGTTATATCAGGTGACATCGTGACAGGCAATGATATGACATTAGAGATATACCTTATATTCGATGACACGAGGGCAAAGTGGAGTTCCTGAGAGATACAAATGGGTAAGTCCTCAAAAATTTGTTGGCTCAAACCACACAGAGGTGCCCTGTGTAACAGGCCTGGTGATCCGCTTCTTAACGGTCACAGCCTTAGAGCCCAATGAGAAATTCTATTCTGCTTCCGCCATGGGTTAACCAGGAGCCATCACCACCTGGATGACCATGAACAGCAATTGGCTTTGCTTAAGGCAAATTGACTTTACTATCATGTTGGATAATCCAATAGTGACTGTCACTATTTCATAACAGAAACTAGACTCATATTGGGTCAAACAACTGGTGACCATTGCCTAACCACATTGACTGAAAAAGCTAACCGTGACATCTGGCCAGGGGAAGAGCAAAATGTTACCCTTATCTTCTGCTTCCCAGACTTGGCACGATGGAGGGTTGGAAGGAGATCCTACAAAGAGTTCACATCTTTGCAGGTCATCTGTATGGAGGGAGTGATGGGAAAGGAATGATCCAGTTAATCAATGGATATATTCTCCGAGCGTTCATTGTGGCCACACGATGAGCTTATTGTAGAGACTGAGTATGGAGTGAGGAGCACAAAGAACATGGCTCTTGCTCTCGTGGATATTATACTTCCGTGTTAGATGTAGACACTAAGCGAATAGAGATAAATACATCATCCCAAAGGATGATAAATATTATGATGAATAAATGTAGGGAAGAAGAAAAATGTCAGGATGTCTAAAAGGGTATCACCCTCCCCCCACAGTGCCCTGAGGCAATAGCTGCAAAGTTGAGGTCTAAGGTAGGGAGAAGCATGAGCCAACTGAAGGACAGGTGAAAGGTTGGGGAAAGGAAACATTCCATGCAAGAGAAAAACAACGTGGAAACCACATATGTTTTGATCAATAAGTATGTCCGGACAGGGGCTGATTAGTTGACATTTACCCTAAGCTGCTGAGAGACTGAAGAGGGAGACTGGCAACACCATGATGACAATATGAAAGATGTGTTTAAGGGCTTGCTTACAGAGGCAAAGTCTTAGATTGTGGAATCTCCACATTCCACAAAAGGAGGCAGGAGGTCTTAGAGCTCTGGTGAATTCAGGTGGCCTGGTGGAGGGGTCCAGCCCTTTCAAGGCCACCCCAGCAGTGACTTAGAAAGCAAAGGGTCAACTACATCTAGCAAGAGCGAAGCTTCCTTTAGCCCCGTGGAAGCCAGATCACTGACAAAGTAGCAGAACACTCGACTGAAAACGACTGTCTACGGAAAGGGCTTTATCATCTTGCATCCAAGGGAAGTGAGCTGTTTCCAAGATGGTGTCATGCAGGCGTTCACTTACTACTGATGCAAAGCACTGGTCTTTGTCTACTCTCTGCTCTGGCTTCTTCAGAATGGGACCTTATCCTCAGCCTGTCCCCTCTCAGTCCCAGGATGGCTGCCACCACTCCAGACATTGCGTCCTCAGGCAGCCATGCCCAAAGTCCGGAGAGAACCATTTTCTTCCTTGTATTCATTTTTGGCTGCACAGAAATCTCTCCCACACCCCCCACAAACTCCCTGTTAACTCACATTGGTTCACCATCGAACACATCCCCTGAAGCAATCGGGGATAGGGATGGAATGGCTGTGATTGCTTTAGGTCAATAGAGTCGCTCCTTGGAGCTCAGAACAGTTTCTCCTGAATCATGGGGATGTCCAAGACCTCTGCAGGCAATGAAGGGGAGCTGTCTCTTAGGTAAGCTGTCTGCCGGAGGGCAGGCAAACCTTAGTCAATGTGGTTAGTGAAAAGACCCGAATAGGTTCCAGAATGTGAGATTCCGATGAAGCTAGCAGAGCCCAGGAAGCTCAAAGTCACAAGGTCAATTGGTGGCAGAGGGCTGGAGGCATCTTTCAGAGTTAATTCTCCAATGAATACTGTTTTTGTTGAGACCAGAGGCATTAGAGATCTATAAGGCTGTAGAGATCCCTCTGAATGTACACTTGTCCCACCAGTGTCAAGAACAGTGCTATCTTTGTATTCCATGTCTATGAAGTACTCCACAGGGTCTCAGGGACTTCTAAGCTCTTGGGTTCTTTTCCTCTCCAGTTTATAAGATGAGGAAATGAGGCTCAGAAGGGTGAAGTGATTTGCTCAAGGGATCAAGGATGGCAAGCGAGCGTCTATGGAGTCACGCTCAGATCTTTTCACCGCAGTTCCTAACGCTCTGTCTCCTGGTTTTCTAGACAACCCTGTATATTCATGATCATGTTCCATCATGATGCAGTTAAGGTATGAATGCACACACAAAGCAGAACAGAAAGTTATGCAAAGATGAAAACCCAACTGGGAGTCTCATTGTGGACCTATGAATAAACCAAAGTTATCAAATCGAGACATATGAGCCACCACGCACAGCTCGCTGGCTAGATAGGGCTGTGTCAGGCATCCCTGACAACACCAGGTATTTACCTTGCAGATAAATGACTTTGTTCTTCCTCCCCAATGTATCACTAGTGGATAATATTTATGCAGATCAGAATCCATCCCCTATTTTGTCCTAGAATGTTTGCACCCCTTTTGATTTTCTACATTTTGACTCGACACTATCCTTGGGGACCCTGATATTGAATGTGTTTTGATAAACAATCCTGAAATGACAGATTCTGGCTTTAAATGAAATTGTGTTCCATAAAGTGGAAGACAAAGGCTTATAACTCACTGTCGGCTACAGACATTTCAGTGGAAATTATCTTTCATGCTTTGATCTCCACTGTATCATTTTACTGAGTGGCCTCATGTGCTCTATCAATCAAACCCTCGAAAGATGCAGGAGAATCACATTTAACATCAAATACAAATCATAGATTCATCTGCCCACGAGGAAGAGAAATGTGTCAGGAGTCCTTGTTTCCCTTCGTCTGTGATTACAACTGAATTCATTTCTGAAACCCCAGAGGATGAAGTTTTCCACTTCCCAACTTTCATATTGTTATTATTTTGGAGGGGGGAGCCAATAGCAGATCAGGGTAGAGGTTGATTCAAATGATTTAGCTTTGAGAGCAGCATCTAACTCCAGGTTGAGGCTTTTCAAAATTCCTTTTGACAACGATCTGTCATGTAGGAAGGGAAGTAAGAAGAGAGATGTTTTATAACAAGAAAACATTTAGACAAGGAGATGGCCTTGCTGACCCCTCGCCCTGCTTTCTCAATCTACAGTGGAATTCAGGGAGAGACAGAAAGGAATTGTTTGCTCACGTGCTTTCTCAGTGTGAAGCACTGGGCATGGCAGTTCATTGAATCTCCGTGTCGCCATACGAGGGAAGTGACCCACATTGCATTTTGGAAATGAGGATGCTGCCATCGTACTCAAGTAAACTTCAATGTCTGTAGGATGCTGAGCACTGCGCACATGCACATTTTTTGATGATGAATTTTTCTGGTTGTTTTCCTCTGTGAGTGCCTGGCACATAGTGGGTTCTTGAAGGCACCGGGTCAGTGTCTAAACTGCATTAGGCTGAGTTCTAGAACAGGGGTTCTCAATCTTCCTAATGCCAGGACCCTTTCATACAGCTCCTCATGTGATGGTGACCCCCCAACCATAACATTATTTTCATTGCTACTTCATCACTGTCATTTTGCTTCTGTTACCAATCGGGTGACCCCTAAGAAAGGGTTGTTTGATCCCCAAAGAGGTATTGGCCCACAGGGTGAGAACCACTGCTTGAGAGAGACAAGACCAGTGAAGCTTATCCATGTTATATATCAAGGTTCACACAGTTATAAAAAATGGGCAAGTCCATGTCTGGGCATGTTTTAAATCCTTGGATCAGATGTTAGGCTGGAGGCTTCTCCTGACTGATGGCTACAGGGCCTGATGAACCCAAGATCAGCATTCCGGTGACAGGTGGGTGGCTGCAGAGGGAGATAAATCCAAGGCCATCCGATT
The DNA here is from genome assembly GCA_004026705.1 of Nesogale talazaci. Classification (NCBI taxonomy): domain Eukaryota; kingdom Metazoa; phylum Chordata; class Mammalia; order Afrosoricida; family Tenrecidae; genus Nesogale; species Nesogale talazaci. Next base: position 44,037 of record PVJH01012424.1, read on the forward strand.
GGTCCTGTGGCTACAGAGGCACATGGATCTAAATTAGGCAGGTCAGACAGCAGGCCGCTGAGAACGCCTGGGACCAGCAGGCAACATGGGATGCCTTTGGCTCAATCCAAAGAACTGACGTTCAATAAGCCAGATGTAAGATCCAGACCTAACAAAAAGCAAGCAAGCTTTTCCTCAGCATCCACTTACATTGTATGTAGGCGACACCCCCGAGGGACTTTCTTTCCACCGATTGTCTCTGGGCTGGGACCTGGGTAAGGGTGCTGCATCTGACTCTAATCTTGCAACTGGTTGACTGTTCACAGCACATCTCATTATGGACTACATTGTGTTAGGGCACAGCAAGGGGGATTATTAGGTCTTCACTGTCAAACCATTGAGAATCCTGGTCCAGCCAAGTTGACACAGAACCCATCACACTAAACCATGAGTCAGGAAACATTTAATAGAAATGCCAGATAGTAAATATTATAGACTTCGCAAGGCCACACAGTCCCTTTTATAACTATTCAATTCTGCCCTTCTTGAGTGAAAATTACCTAGACAGTATGTAAACAGACAGATACAATTATGTTTCTATGAAGCTTTATTTATGAAATCTGAAGTTTCATGTAATTTTCATGTGTCATGAAATAGTATTCTTTTTTCGATTCTTCTTCCTGCAATCCATTTAACATAGCAAAAACACTGTAAGGAAAATAGAGGGGAGAAGATGCCGAGAACGATTGCATTTCAAAGGTCTAGTTCAGTTGCTCCTTATCTAAGGGGGAGAGACTTATTTTGAGAATGCTCAGAGATCTTCCCTGCCTTCCAAAGTGAGCTTAGCTTTTGCAACGACAAAGCAGTCCGCTGTTAATCAGAAGGTTGGTGGCTTAAACCACCCAATGACTTTGCTGGAGAGAGTTGGCGATCTGCTCTGGGAAAGATTAGCCAAGAAAACCCTCTGGGGGCAGTGGTACTCCATCACGCGGGATATCGTGAGTCAGAAACTGTAGCAGGGGCAGGCAGCCATCAACAATGAACAACAGCTAGCTGTGCTGCCTAGACATCAAGTCTGAAGAATGGAGAACGGAGTCAAGTTGAAAAGCAAAGTCAGGGAGACTGTGCTGGGCTTCTTGACAAGGACTGAGAGATGGGATTCTGGGAGCGAGACAGGAACCTCTTGGCTGTCTTGGGGCTCGATGACTCGTCCAGAGTTTGTTTCTAGGGAAATTGGGCAAAAGAAGAACTTGGGATGTAGGGAAGGGAATTTTGAAAATGTGGTGGGGGCTAGGAATTTAATCTCCCACTAGAGGAGTTCTCCCTGGGGGCGGAATTGCTTTCTTGAAATTTAATGATTTGTTTTCAAACTTGGGGAGAGCTTTGAGAGGATCAGGAAGCACGAAGGATGCCACCATCGGCCCACAGCAGCACACTCCTTGGCCAGCAGTCAAGTCTCTTTCTCTAGCCTCAGTCTCTCGGCCACCTGGTTCCTGGGTCTCTACCCTTGTGGGCCAGGCAGCCCACCGGCTGCTCCACTCCATGGTCTTGTGACCTCCTTGCCTTGACCTCTGTCTGGTCTTGGCTTGGCTTCCATGTTCTATTCCCTGGTTTCCATGTCACAGCCTCTGGTGCTCTTGGTCTTAACCTCTGTCACTTTGTCTTTTTTCACAGCATTTCCCTAACTTTGGCACTGACCTAGACTTGAAGCTGACACTAAAGGTGGCATTCTTCCTCTCTTCCGTCAGGCAGGTGCAGGATATCACAGTCTATTCCAAGAGGGGTTTCCCTCTATGCTCAATGCAGAATGCCATAGCTGATCCCCGAGGGCACTTGATGCATGGCATTATGGGTAAATCTTGATGATGAACTCCCAGAAACAGACATGTTTGAGAACTCAAATTTCGTAGTGGGTAACCTGAAATACGTGTCCTGTGACCATCCTATAATAAACTGAAGGCCATCACTGCTTGAAATTGTGAGCCCTGGTGGCGTCATGGTTACACACTCGGCTGTGCTTCTGAAGGCCGTCAGTTCAAATCTGCTAGCTGTCCTAATGGAGAAAGACTAATGAGCTACAGACTTGCAAACCTCCAGGGGGACATTCTACCCTGCCCTATAGGATCTATGAATGAGTATCAACTTGATGCCGGTGAGTTTTGAACCAGTCATTTTATATCAAATATTTATCATCAATAGCCCCTACTAGGTTTACCAGAGGATACCCAAAACAAACAACTCCTCCCCCCCAAACCCAGAATTTTTTCAAAGTTATGTATTTAAATATTTTGACAAAATACCTTTTCACCTTAAAAGTTCTCTCTATTACACTTACTACATTCGTCAAATTTGTGATTTCATTCTTGGAAACAGTTTTCAAACTCATCTGTTGGGATGGCTGACAGCACCTCCCTCATTTTTTTCTTCACCTCTTCCAGGCCATCAAATTTCTGTCCTTTCATGTCCCTCTTCATTCGCAGAAATAAAAGATGTTGCCTGGAGCAAGGTCAGATGAGTAAGATGCATGGGACAAGAGAAAAATGCTGTTTTTTGCTAAAACCATGCACTGAGATGCCTGAAAACCAGACACATTGTTGTGGTGGCAAAAACAGTCTGCCATCTGCCACAAATCAGACTTTTTTATGCTGCACACTGTTACACAATCTTTTCAGAACTTCTAAATTAACAGTCTGACCTGGTGGAACAAACTCCAAGTTCACTATTCCCTCTCATATCAAAAAATCAAATGAGTATCATCTCGATTTTTGATTTCACTTGGCCAGCTTTTTTTTGAGCAAGGTGCTGATGGCGTCTCCCACTGGCTTTGTTGATGTCTGCTCTGTGGGTCATAAGAAAAGCACCCTGTCGCATCACCAGTAAGGACCTTGAAAAAAAGTCTGGGGTGCTTTGGAGCTGTTCTTTTAAAGCACGGTATGTTTCCACTCGACACTATTTTTTCTGGTCAGTTAGAACCCGAGGCACAAAATTTGCAGCGGTCCTTCTCATTTGCAAATCTCCCGTTAAAATTTGGAGAACCCAGCTCCAAGATAGTCCAGATAACTTCCCCATCCCTTCAATGGCTCATCATTGTTCTCTGGACACAGGTATGTGAACTTTGTGGACATTTTCATTCATTCAGGAAGTTGATGGTTGTCCAGCACAAGGGTTGTAATCAACTGGCATTTCACCTTTTTTGAAATGAGACAAACATGTATACACTTGAGTTTTCCCATAGGCTGTCCTCGTAAGCTGTGTTCAATATCATAAGAGTTTCTGCGGCATTTTCTTTTCCGAGCAGGATACAAAATGTCACGGCCGCATGCTGTTTTTGTAAATCACCCATCACAAAAAATAAAGGTTTGAGCAAAACTGCTCTTGGTTAAAAATTTACTGTGACCAGAGAGAATCTCCCACACAATGCCACTGGAAGTGAAAGAGTTGCCCAGTGCTCACCTAGCAGGGAAAATGTGTTCTACAAAAGGGTTGCCCAGAGGAGAATTTTTTGGGGGGTACACGATCCTGTCTTTGACACCTTTATTTTCTTTCAGACATTGGTACTGTGACTTTTCAATCCTGCGCCAACTGTACTGTTTTCTTCCTCATTGTCCTGCAGAGTGGCCGTTTTCATTCTGCTCTTGGCCATCTCTCTGTCCAGACTATTTCTATCCCTCAATAAATGTCTGTTGTTTTTATTTCATGTAGACCCTGTGGTGCTGCTCTCTGACAGATTAAAACCATGCTGCCTCAAGTCAAGGGATGTCCAGGAAGTTCAGATCCTGGAAGAGATCATGGGGGACCTTTTGGGATGAACAGTCCATCGCCCTCATGTTACCATGAGTGAGGCTCCTGGTGTCCAGAATTGTGGGGGCAATCTGTTGTTCTAAGACACCCCATTTTGGGTACTTTGTTAAAGCAGCCCTAGAAAGTGATTACTCATATCTATATATTAAAGCAAATTATCCCTCCAACTGGTTCAGTCCATGAGGCGTGAGGTATCTAGGAGGACATAAGAAGAGATGGTTGGCCCCTCCTTAAACATCTTTCCCTTTATCGTGCTTCCCAACAACTATCAACTCTTTCAAAATGTGGTAATAGTTTTTTTAAATTTTTCCTGTCATCTCTATTTGATATGAGAAATTTGGGATTTCCAAATTGACAGAGAAACCCAATTTTAAAGATGCTGGAAGGCAAACATCTGTGAAAAACCACAGGAACAATGTCAACATCTGTCTCTGTGAAAGAAAATTGCTGAGGTTCTCAATTTACAGCCAATCAATCTTGGGGGCCAGGATGCTTACAAGTTTAAATGCATCTTGAAGCTATAGGAATGGCTAATTAATTTCGTTTGCATGTCTTTAAGATTTTTCATTGTTTCCAGTTAAAAAAAATTCTTCTTTGAATAGTGAATGTGGGCATATGGTAAAAAAATTAAATAATAGGGAAACAAGTGTACAAGGAAAAGTATATTTCCTTCCCATTACAATCACCAATTTCCCTTCTCTGAAGTCAACAGATGATGTTTGCTTCTGGTGAAACTTTCCAGACATGTGCTTTTTATATAGAAGAATGTATGTATTTATAGCTCCCTTGAACTGCAAAAAATATGAGCAATATAACAATGTATACACTTTTTTGCTTCTTGATATCCTCCCATACTTAATAATATATTATTATATCAGTATGTATACAGGTGACTGATTACAAAAAATGGCTGTACAGGATTCAGGGAGTCTCTTTGTCTAGAAGTTGAGTTACACAAATGGTTAAGCACTGGATTATTAACCAAAAGGTGGGCAGTGTGAACGGACTCAGAGGTGCCTAGGAAGACAGGCCTGGTGACTTGCTTCCAGATCACAGCCCTGAAAACCTTCTGGAGTGTAATTCTACTTTGCACACCCAGGGTCATCTTGACTGTGGTAGTTACATCATCTGCTGTCAGCTTGAGACTATTAATGGTGAAGGGGTGGAGGTTAGCCTGTCAGTCAGGTCACAGCTTGATGACCTCAGTTGGAGGCACTAAGGGAATAAATAGCTCTCTCTCTCCCTCTCTCTCTCTCTCTGCAAGGCATTCCTGTTGACAAGCCATGTGGAGTTATGCTGACAACACCAGAGACCTGGAGCTGGAGGCACTACGTGGAGACCCACACCAGCGCTGAGATGCTTCTACCACCACTGGATCCACAAAACTTTTCAACCACTTGCCCGTGATCTTCCTGCATTCTGTGTCATTGCATGAGTGGCGTGAGTCTGAAGAGAAATTTAAAGACTGGTGTGTCAGTCTGGGTACGTTCAAGAAACAGATCCACATAAACTCATATGTATAAGAGAGAGTTTTATGTAAGGGTCAGTGCACATCAAGAAAACATCCCAACCCAATGCTGCCTAAGTCCACAAGTCCAACATTAGCCCTTATGTCTGACACCAATCCACAGAGTCCCTCTCCATCTCACAAAACATATGCAATGACGCCGACTGCAGGAGGAAAGTTGAATCAGTGAGCATGTAAGCATGTCAGCAGAGGTCTCCACACTGCTGCTTCAACCCCCAGGGCTGCATCAGGGTAGGTCCCTGTGACTTCTCCTCAGGGATGTCTTATAGAAAGTGAGCCTTGCCAGCTAAAGCAGGGAACTGGCTAAGGCAACAGCACCCTGGTCCCACCATCAGAAAGCAAGAGACTGGAGAAATAGAAAGGTAATGTTCACTGAGCCATTTATTTCTCCATCCTTCAATTAACTCCATGTGTTTATTGGCCAGGTTGGCACAATAAACTTTAACTAATTCAATTCACCCCTTGCCAACTTGGCACCTTACATAAGTCTTTAGTCTCACGATTGCAATTAAGTAACACCAACACCTTAGTCCTATAATCCTGTGGCTATGTTCCCCCACTTATGAAAGTGTAAGCCCACTACTTCAAGCCTTTATCCACCCCCTCCAATTTTGGGTACCCAATTTAACTGGTATCAGACCTATGGGCTAATATCAGACTTAGAGACTTGATCTGAACTGGGACGTTTTCTTTATATAGAATTATTAGGTACATATGAGTTTCCCTAGATATGATTCTCTAGTCATTCCAGACCAACACAATGACTTGGAACTGACTTGACGGCAAAGCATTTTCAGATGGTATTCCAGAGTATGAATGGGTATGGTAACCATGTGGGATGTTTCCAGTTATTGTCTATTACAAATCTATGCTTGTTTATATGCCTTCGTGCACAAGTCTTTCCTTTCTTCCCCTGTGGGACAAATGTTTTGAAGTATAATTCTTGAGCAAAGAGAGTATGTATTTAAAATATTTCATCTTTTAAATGAACTGAAGTGTTAGTTAATACATTTTCTTGATCTTGCAGGCAACACAAGTTTCTTCAAGGAGATAAGCTTGGTGGAGGTGGGACACTGAACCTCTAAAAGATTTGTCTCATCTCCTCTGGCCCACCTTTTGCACACCGGAGAGTGGAAGCTGTCTGTTCGGTGCATCTTCAGGCTTTTGACTAGGCTGTGGAGATTCTGTGCCCAGACACAAATAGACTACTTGTGAAGTGGTGGTGAGCTTGCATGGACTTTTCCAATCCTCAACAGGGCTTGTTAGCCTTACCCTCTTACCAAATGAGCTGGTATGCCCTCAGCAACTCTCTCACTACTCTCAAGTCATCTTGTTCTGCCCATGTCCAACACGTCTCACTCCATCTCCCCCCTGGACCCTTGCACATGTTAGCATCTTGGAATGCTCTTCCCTCGTGACTAGTCCGGATCAGCTCTCGGTTGGTCTTAGTTGAATTGCCACCTCCACGGGGACATCTTCCTGGATCCCAGGACCTCGGACCAGTTGGAGCCCCATGATGCACCCGATACACTCCTTCATAGCTCTTCTTTCTTTCATTCGCATTTTATTCTTCACCCCAAGTGGATGATGATCTGGAGGTGTCCAATATCAAAACGAATCATTTAGTCACGAACCCCATCCAGAAACCAGAATCTGGCCCTGGATTGGCTTCTCTGGTCCTACCAAGTCACACCCTTCCCCTGGGGAACCCAGTTCGACTCTAACCCTGCCAGCAGGTAATTGTCCAGGGACCAGCCTGCTCCACGTCTCCAGCTTTGTCTTCTGTGGTGGACTTGCCCCCATTGCTGCCTGTTACTCTCCCTCCAGGCCAGTCCAAAGTGAGACGTCTCCAAGTGTCCACGCAGCAGGTAAACAGGGAGAACCTCAGCAGGTCGTGGGCCCTGTGCCCCGTGTTGGCAGTTTGGAATACTGATTTTAGACTCAGAGTGGAAGGTGTGTGTGTTTTTTTTTAAAACTTTTTATTACAAACTGGGTGAAGATTTCCAGAGAAGATCATCTGTTTTCCATTCAGTGATGGATATACTTTTTGTTTCATCTCCCGGATTGCAAACCCCACAGTGTATCAGCCACCACGTATTTTTTTATTGGCATTCTTACTTCTTTGTTAGGTTTTCTGAACTTGGTGCTTGGATACAAAGTGCTCTTTGGACCTCAAATGGCTGATTATGCTGCAGTGTGCACACCTCTTTGTGTGATTGTTTCCTTGTAAACCTGTGTACTGTTTGACTGAAAATTAAGGCCTAGGTGTAAGTTCACGTCCAGACCTGAAGAGTCTCAAATGACCAGAGCCTAGGATTCCACATTCCACTTGTCTCTATTAGACAAGTTTTTTTTTTTTTTAAATAAGGAAGCTAATTTCTGTGATAAGGGAGGCTGCATACTTTATCAGGGACTGATTTAGTTGGAATCTACAGTGCATCTGGAGCTGTGATAGGGCCAGATGTTCTCAGTGTTTATGCTAAGAGGTTACTTGTGTAAGTTTGCTATGTGGTCATATTGTAGTATAAAACACAGGTGGCATTGTAAGTCTATAAAACAACCACCTCGAAAGAACAAGGTAGCTTGGACTAGTCTTATGGGATTTGTCCATGCTGAGCCCTGGTGCCACAGTGGTTGTGTGCAGGACTGAGGCCCACAGGGTTGGTGGTTCAAATCCAGCAGCAGCTTTCTAGGAGCAAGGCTGGGCTTCCTATTCCCACGAAGGCAGTGAAGCTGGAAAAAAAAAAGGGATTTGTCCTTTCTTTTTCTCTAGCATTAGGCAGCATGAGGCTGGTGTGTTCTTTGAGAATTCCTTGAGGCACCCAGACACCTGAAAGTTTGCACTGGTCATTTGAGGTCACTCCAATCCTTTTGGTATCTTGGCGGACATGCCTGGTGTTTTCTGCTTCCACAATTTTGAGAGGCCACTGTTCACCCAGACAAGATTTGAGCCAAATGTCAAGAATCTTTCCCTCCCTCCTTCCTTTTGCTGTGTCCCAAAAGTTTTGATAGACTGTGTTATCATTCTCATTTCAAGAACTTTAAAAACTTCCTCCAAAATTTATTACCCAGCCATTTTAAAGCAGCATGTCCTTCAATTTCCATATGTTTGTCTTTATGTCTCTATTTCTTCTATTGTTGATTTCCTGCCTTACAGCGTGGTGATCTGAGAAACTGTGTAGCAGGATCTCGGTATTTTTGGGGTTTGTTAATGCTTGCTCTGCGGCCTGGCACGTGGTCTCTTCCTGAGAATGTTCTGTGTGCACTGGGGAAGAAAGCATACTGCAGTGTTGGTTGGGATGTTCTGTACACATCTCGGAGTTCAAGTGGGTTGCTTATGTTGTTTAGCTCTTTTATGTCTTTGAAGTCTTTCTTTGAATGCACATGTGTTTATCATGGTAGGTCTTCTTGGACTATTGTTCCTTTAATCATTAAGCGCTGATCGCTCTTTTCTCTCATTATATGATTTACCTTGACTATTTTCCAGAGATTAATATTGCCACTTCTGCTTTGTTGTTGTTTTTGTTGCCACTCACTTAATATGCTTTTGTCCAGTCTTTGATTTTTAATCTGGTTTTGACTTTGTATCTGAGGTATGTTTCTTTCTTTTTTTTCTGATTGAAACATCATTGTATGGGGGGTTCCTAAATTTCATCACAATCCATACTTTCATCCACTGTGTTATGGACATTTGTACACATTTGTTGCCATCATCATTTTCAAACCATTTTTTTTTAATGTTTGAGTCCTTGGTATCAGCTCATTTGTCCCCTCCCCCCTCACTCATGAACCCCGCATAATTTATAAATTATTATAATTTTTCCATGTCTTACACCAGCTGTTGTCTCCTTTACCCACTTTTCTGTTGTCTATACCGCTGGGAGGGGATTATATATAGATCAGTGTACTCAGTTCCCCCTTTATACCCCCATCTTACCCTTACTTTCCTGGTATTGTTACTCTCATTATTGGTCCTGAGGGGTTTATCTGTCCTGGATTTCCTGTGCTTCCAGCTCTTATCTGTACCTGTGTACATGCGCTGGTCTAACCAGATTTGTAAGATAGAATTGGGATCATGATAGTGGGGGAGGGTCATGGGGGGGGAGGGAAGGAAGAATTAAAGAACTAGAGGAAAGTTGTATGTACCATCAGTGCTATACTGAACCCTGACGAGTTTGTCTCTTCTTTGTGATCCTTCTGTAAGGGGATGTCCAATTCTCTACAGATGGGCTTTAGATTTCCACCCCACACTCCCTGTTGTTCACAGTCATATGATTTCTTTTTGTTCTGGGTTTTTGAACCTGATCCCTGATCCCACTGACACCACATGATCACACAAGTTGGTATGTTTCTTCCATGTGGGCTTGGTTTCTTCTCAGCTAGAGGCTGCTTTAAAAAAATCCTTTTATTGGGGGCTCATACAACTCTTATCACACTCTACACATACATCCCTTATGTGTCAAGCACATTTGTACATTCACTGGCCTTATTATTCTCATAATATTTGCTTTATTTTTAAGCCCTTGGCTTCAGCTCCTCATTCCTCCCCCCTTCCTCCCCCCAACAACCCCCATGAACCCTTAGTAATTTATTAAATTATTATAACTTTGTCATGTCTTACAGTGTCTGATGTTTCCTTTTATCTCCTTCCCCATTGACTATACCCCAGGGAGGAGGCTATATGTAGATATTTGTAATCGGTTCCCCCTCTTCCCCCCCCTCCACCCTCCTGGTATGGCCACTCTCACCACTGGTCCTGAAGGGATTATCTGTCCTGGATTTCCTATCTTTCCAGCTCCTATCTGTGCCATTGTACATCCTCTGGTCTAGCCAGATTTGTAAGGTAGAACTTGGTATCATGACAGTGGGAAGGAGGAAGCATTAAAGAACTAAAGGAAAGTTGTATGTTTCATCAATGCTACAGTACACCCTAACTAGTGACCCCTGTGACCCCTCTATAAGGAGAAGTCCGTTACCTACAGATGGACTTTGGGTCCCCCCCGTGTACTCCCCCTCATTTATACTAATAAAATTTTTAGTTCCTTGATGCCTGATACTTTTAACACCTCGTGGTCACACAGACTGGTGTGCTTCTTTCATGTGGGCTTTGTTGCCTCTGAGCTAGATGGCTGCTTGTTTGCCTTCAAGCCTTTAAAACCCCAGACGCTATATCTTTTGATAGCTGGGTACCATCAGCTTTCTTCATCACCTTTGCTTATGCACACATTTGTCTTCAGCGATGCCCAAAGAGAAAGTGGGCACACAATGTTATGATTGCATGTTCTTTGATGCCTGATTCCTGGTCCCTTTGACCCCTCATGGTCACACAGGCTGGTGTGCTTCTTCCATGTGGGTTTTGTTGCTTCTGAGCTAGATGGCTGCTTATTTATTTTCAACCTTTAAGACCCCAGACACTATATATTTTGAGAGCCATGCATTATCAGTTTTCTTCACCACATTTGCTCATGCACACATTTGTCTTCAGCAATCAGGTTGAGAAGGTGAGTTTCATGGAATTAGATGGCCACTTTTTTATCTTCAAGCCTTTAACATCCCACACACTATATCTTTTGATAGCTGGACACTATCAGCCTTTTTCGTCACATTTGCTTATGCACCCATTTTATTTTCGGCACTCTTATTGGAAAGGTTAGTATTGTGGAATGCTGTGCTCTTGGAACAGAGGAGTGTTTCCTTTAAGTAGCGTATTGATGAGTCTTGTTTTCTTATCTAGTCTGCTACTCTCTGCATCTTTATTGGTGCATTTAGTCTACTAACATTCAGTGAGATTATTGATATGTGTGGGTTTGTTGCTGTCATTTTTATTTGTGTGTGTGCAACTGTGTATTTGTGTATGCTTGTGGTATGATTAGTTTCTTTATCATTATTGTATTTTTGTGTTGTTTTGGATACTGCTTTCGGTGTGTTGGCTTTTGTGAGGAATTGTCTTATTTCGGGTTTCCCATTTCTGTGCAGCTGTTGTTGAGTTACTGGCAATATTACTTCACTTAGTATTTTTTATAGTAGTTGTTTTATTTTTGCAATTTTCTCCTTGTCTTGGAATGTTTTCATTTTCCTAATATTTGAGTGATAATTTTGCTGAATGCAATGATACAAGATCCTTGGTTGACAGTTTTTTCATATATATAATGTATATTATATCTATTCATAGATAATATAATTTTCATATGTATATGAAATTTCATTGTCTTCTTGTCTGTATGGTTTCTGCTGAAAAAAAATCTGTTCCTTTTGTATTTTTTGTTGCTTGTTCTTCTCTTAGATTGGAGTGCAAAGACTTGCCTTTAATCTTACTACCTTGACTTTTAATTTCTTCAATTCTGTTTCTCTGTTCTTTTATAGTGTTGTGTAATAGTGCTCAAGTTCAGTTTCTGTTTGGGATTTTTTTCTTGTAAGATTTGTAATAAGGTTTCTAGATTTTCTACTCTTTCCCCTTTTATCTCAGGCTTTCTGAAACTGTTGTATGTACACAATCATCCTTCTTCTGTTTCTCCTCACCCTCTGTTTATTCGATAACTTAGTCATTCTCAAACTTTTAGGTATTCGTGTCTGTTGCTCCTGTGTGTGCTTCAATATTTTCTGTTGTTTCCTTGACATCTTGATGTAGCTGTTAGGGATGGAAGAGAGGTGGGGGTGGGTAGAGGTAGTTAACCCTGTTGAGAAGTGTAATAGAGGAATAATGAACACGTTGGAACAAATATTGGGGGACGAGAGGTAGAGTAGGGGTTAGGGAGAGATAAAAGAACAGAAGGGAAAGTAATAGTGGATGGAGAAAAATAATCTGGTAGTGCTAGTTAATGGATTATCAAGAAAGAACAGAGGGAAGAAAATCCTTATTTTGAGCAGCAGAAAGGAAGGGTAATAACGATTGAAAAAGAGTTGTAAGAATTTCCAGGAGCTTTTGTTTCAAAGATAAAAGAAAGAGAAGGATTGAAGAAAAAAGGAAGGAAGGAAGAAAGGAAGTCCTAGACTTGGTTGTGGAAAGGGTTAGGCTCACATCTTGCAAGAGGTCTTGTAGGGGTCTCTGACTGAGCAAAACAGGGGAGAGGGCAGCAAGGCTGCTCGCCTTTTGTTGGAATAACCCATTGGGTGGACAGTGGGCCATAAGAGGTTCCAAGAGACAGACTACTCCTCTACATGGTCTGGGGTGATCTAAATGAAGTGCTAGATGGAAAATGGGGGCATTGACACCTTGAGGATGGTAAAATTGGTGGAGAAAAATATTTTAGCTAAGAAGACCAGCAAAAAAAAAAAAAAAGTCTTGCAGAGAGACGAAGTAGAGAGTGTGGGCGTTGAGCCCCGGTGGCGTAAGTGGTTGAGTGTGGAACTGCAGCCCGCGGGCTTGGTGGTTCAATGATCCAGCAGCAGCAATCAGAAGCAGCACTGGGTAGCGCCCACGACCACAGAGGCAGTGATGCCCCCCCCCTCCAAAAAAAAAAAACCAAAAAACAAAACAATAAAAGAAGTAGAGAGTGTGTGTGGGTCTGGCCTCCAGTGAGCTATTTATCTGGATAGCATCTGCGAGTGAGGCATCACGCTGTGACCTGATGGACCGGCTAAACTCCACCTCTTTACTCTTCATAGTCTCAGTTTGACATCAGATTATGTAATTACCACAGGTACTGATTGGGGGGTGGGGTCCTGAGGGGTCCAGGGTACACTTCTGCCAGCATGTGGGGAACTTACTGGAGCCTTCCCAGCTGAGGGCTTATGACTTGCAGATGCTTTAGGTGGCATGTTCATCTACCAGGGTGTTCACCAGCCAGGGCACTCACTTGTCAGGGGTGGTCCTCAGACTAGGGCCAATCAAATGCCTAAGTGTTTACCTGCCAAGGATACCTACTAACTGAGGGATGCATAGGGTGCATGGACAGTCTGGAGGCGAGGTATATGGAATGCACACCCGTTGGGGAGCTAAGAAGCCCCTTAAATCTGCTGTGAGTCCAGCATCTTGTTCTTCAGAGTTGTCCCCCTGTACCCCTTACCCTTTGCTGCTCCCACTGCACCTGGACTCGGGGGGGGGGGGCTTTGGGTCACTGATCTTGTGGATTGTTCTACAGACTGCTTGCACCCACACTCTTTCCTGATGTCATTTTTATGGTTCTTGAGGAAGGATTCAAACTCCTTTCGATCAGTCAGCCACCTTGATCCAGAACCAATGTTTTCTTTCTTTTGAATACTGTTAATTGTGAATTCAGCTGCTCATAGTTTTATATTGAACAACCCATACACAGTCTGATTAAATGAGTTCATGGCAGTCTCTGCAATGTGCTGTCATTGTAGCCCACTTCTTCGGTTTCCATTCTTCTCTTCTAACCCCCTGCCCTTGTCTTTGAGTAGATGCTTCCCTTTTGATCTAATGTGGAGGTGATTTTAGTTCCAGACTGTGATGCCTGGTGGGGGTCCCACAAGTCTGGCTCTGACCAGGAAGCCTTATCTCTTTTATGACGGTGAGTTCTGTTTCACATTTTTCTCCCATTCTATTTCACATATTCACTGCCATCAAGTTGGTATTGATGCACAGTGACCCTACAGGGCAGGGTAGTACTGCCCCTGCTGATTTCCAAGACTATACCTTTTTACTGGGGTAGAAAGCCTCATCTTTCTTCCATTGAATGGTTTGTGGTTTCACACTGATGACTCTGGAGTTACACACTGCTGACCTTGCAGTTAATAACAGCTCAACATGTAACCAGCTACACCAGTAATTGTTTTCACGTGTCTTTTGATTTTCATGACTTTGATCTCCCCTGAACAGAGAGAACCCAATCATTGCACCTTGCATGGGTGCTCACAGCTCTTAAGACCTCCATGGCTCATCATCAGTGTGAACATCATCTTTGTGAACTCCTCCTGTCCCCCCAAGATGATGGTCCTGATCACTCAGCGACGTGTCTCCTTCAGGTATTTGGTTAAGCTGAAATGCCTTCAGGTTTCATAGCTTAGTTCCTTATACATTCCACCACAGAATAAAAGCTTTCTGACTCCACGCTGCCAGTCTCAAGGCAGAATTCATTGGCTTTTAAATGCCCCTCAGTTAGATGGGAGGCTCTAAGACGAGTTTTCTTTGTGCAACCTCTGTATTTGGGATACCATTTTGTCCACTAATTTCTGAGCCCAGTCATACTTTCTGCATCCTCCTTCTTCCTTCTACTTCTAAAACATGTTCTCTCCACAGCACTGAGATATTCAAGATTCTATAACTTTTGTTCTTTTCAACCAGGGGTGGGTACAGAAGCAAAGCCAAGTAATGTTGTAGACTGTATTGCAGGAATTTGGAAGTGAGAGTGTCTGAGCTGGTGGGTGCTTGAGCCTAAAGTATAATACTCATGGAATCAGGTCCATGGGGCCTAACAGACTTGATGTGATCATGCCTTTTAATATAAGAGGGGGCAGTAAGATGCTCAATCTAAGTTCTATTTGGGTATTGTTCTTCCAAGGACCAGCTCCTTTGGATAAACATCATTTGAATTGGGAGTTCCCTTCCTTTAGAGAATCAGTTATAAAACATTCCCAACCCAAAAAACAAAAGCCAAAAACTCAGTCCAGGGGCTTCCTGGTGACTGCTCCTCAGGCTCCAGGCAAATGATTTTGGCTGAGTCCTGACACCAGAATCATTTCAAGGAGATGGTCTCCTTTTTCTGGATCTGCCGGCAGCAGATGCTTCCATGGAAGACATGTGTCCACTCTGAGCAAGGTTGAGAGAATCAAATTAATTTCTTTTAGGACCTGAGGCAAGTTTGAAATGGACTCTTCCAAGATGAGAAAGGAGAGACTCCTGATCCCTCACCCCCTCCACCTCTTTCCTAACAGTTCTCTAGCAGTTTAATTGGGGTGAGATTCTTTATACAACTTCCCTAGCGACATCTCTGGGCAGATCTTCGGGCAGCCCTGTCAGGCTGGTGTTTTCTGGTAGGTCTCGGCGTCCTTGTCGAGGCAGACTTTGGAGCTGTCAACAGTGTCAGAAGTGGAAAGGGGTTGAAGGGAGTCAAAGATGAAACCTCAGCTGAAACATACACTCTTACAGTTCTGTTCCTGCCAATGGTAAGGGTGGACCATTGCCTCTAGTCATGAATGTGAGTAAGGTGTTGAAGGTATGTTTGCTGGAATAATCCTGATTATACATGTTCCTGGCTGAATGTGGCCTTAAAAGTACTCTGCTTTGGGTTAAAAAATTATTTGGTGTGGCAGTCATGTACTCTGGTTTAAGAGTATAGGGGTGGAGTCTAGCCTGTCAATCTGGAGATAGCCAAAGAGACTTCTGTGTGGACATGGCTTTCTCTGAGAATTCTGGAAAATCTCGCGATATTTTCCCCTATGAAAGTGAGAGACTATCAACTCAGTCACTTGAAGACGCTCTACTGACAAGACACAAAACTCAGTCCCTTGGGACGTTCGATTGACAAGACAACATGGCAGCATGCTGATAGACTCTGAGTCCTGAAATCTGGAGGAGCCAGTGGAGAAATAACATGGGGTTGCTCTCATGGAACTAGACCTATGGGGCCGGAGAAGCCACATGGAGACTCCTGCAGTGCTTAAATGCTTAGGATGGCACAGGGCTACCCCTGCCAGTGATGAGATGTTTCTACCCACTGGATACATAAGACTCTGCACCCACTGGCCTGTGATTGTTCTGGCGCCATTGCATGTGCTTTGTGATTCTGAAGAAGACTTTACAGATTGATGTCAGACACACGGGGAATTATGGGCTTGGACTGGACTGGCTTGGAATGCTTTCTGAATGTTCCATTCCTGTCATCTACCTGTGCAAAAATCTTTCATACAGAGGCAAATAAATGACTTCCCTTGCATGTGCCACCCCCCCTCTTTCTGCCTCCCATGTCCAGCCCAACATCGGGGTCTCTAGCAGGGTCTCTACTCTTCACCCTAATCCTCTGTACCCCTGGCCTACATAGAAAGATGAGTGTGACAGCCCTGCCACCCCAGCCCACAGGGTCTCGTGATTAGCCAGTTGAAGTAAAGAAGACACTGGGTGCAGAAGAAATTCAAAGGAGTTTAATTGAGCAGTCAAGGAGCAGTGTCAGTTGTCATGACCAAACAATGGGGGCTTCCAAAGTTGGGGACCCCTGAGTCTTTTGTCCTCATAGACTTGTGGGATTCTGACTCCTTTCCACACCCCTATTGGTCTTCTGTCCATAAATGGAGGTCCATTTGTGGGATCATGTTCCTCAGATGCATTTTCACTTCTAACTGAGTTAAGCATCATAGTGGATCAGATCCTGTGTGCTTATCCAGGGATTTTTGGGTCCAGGGTGATTTGAACACTGATGTTTGGACTGTGGATGCTCTCAGACTTGGTTTGAACTGGAAGGGGCCTGAGGCTTGGGGCTGATTTTAAAAAATTCATTTTATTGGGGGCTTGTACAACTCTTATCATAATCCATACTTCGATTCATTGTGTCAAGCACATGTGTACATGTGTTGCCATCATCATTCTCAAATCATTTGCTCCCTTCTTGAGCCCTTGGTATCAGCTCCTCATTTCCTCCCTTCTCTCCCTGCTTCCCCCTCTCCTGAACCCTTGATAATTTATAAATTATTATTATTTTTTTATGTCTTATTCTCTCCACTGTCTCCCTTCACCTGCTTTTCTGTTATCTGTCCCCCAGGGAAGGGATTACATGTAGATCCTTGTAATTGGTTCCCCCTTTCTACCCCACCTTCTCTCCACCCTCTTGGTATTGCCACTCTCACCACTGGTCCTGAGGAGTTCATCTGTACTGGATCTCCTGTGTTTCCAGTTCCTATCTGCACCAGCTTCTCTCATCTAGCCAGATTTGTAAGGTATCATGATAGTGGGGGGTGGGGGGGGGGAAGAGGGTGGAAGCATTTAAGAACTAGAGAAAAGTTGTATGTTGCATCGTTGCTACACTGTACCCTGAACTGGCTTATTTTCTTGCGACACCTCCTGTAAGAGGATGTCAAGTTGCCTACAGATGGGCCCTGGGTCCCCACTCCACACTCCCCCCATTCACAATGATATGATTTTGTGTTCTTTGATACCTTATACCTGATTCCTTTGACATCTTGTGGTCACACAGTCTGGTGTGCTTCTTCCATTTGAGTTTTGTTGCTTCTGAGTTAGATGGCTCCTTGTTTAACTTCAAGCTTTTACAATTCCAGATGCCATATATTTCGATAGCCAGGCACCCTCAGCCTTCTTCACCACTTTTGCTTATGCACACATTTGTCTTCAGCGATCGTGTTGGGAAGGTGAGCATCATGGAAGGCCTATTTAATAGAACAAAGTGTTCTTGCATTTAGGGAATACTTTAGTAGAGGCCCAATGTTCATTTGCTACCTTAATACTTAACCTATAAATACATGCACATAGATCTATTTCCCCATCATATTATATATACAAGTATATTTACTTATGCAAATGTCTGTATTTAAACCGCTATAAATGTCCTTTAACTCCTAGTTCTTTCTTCTATTTCCCTTTATTTTCCCACTATCATGCTCAGCCTTCATAGAGGTTTCAGTAATTTCTCTCGGTTACATTGCTCTTGTTCAAGCCCTACCAGGCGTTTTACAGCCTCCTTGCCACTCATTTTGGATAACTTGGTCACCTGTCCCTGAGTTTGTTAACACCACTTCCTTTTTCTCACTTCTGCACCCTCTAATGCCCCCATGCCCAAATTGTCAGTCCTGCTGTTTTCTCCTCCAGATTGTTTATCCAGCCTATCTTATCTTGCTAGACCTGCAGAATCAACAATATGTATAAAAAACAAGACAGAGCAATACAAAGCAACAAAAGGAACAAAACAGCAGCAGCAACAACAACAAAAGACAAAAAAAAAAAAAAAAAAAGAAAACCTGTAAGTAGTTTAAGCTCTGTTTGTTGACCGTTAGGAATATTTTCCTGTTGAGTCTGATGGGGTATCACACCCTGGCCCCCAAGTCTATTTTTGGTATCCCCTTGGGACTTCCTTGCTCTGCTCCCCTTGCAGTTCTGTTGCACGCCCTTAGTGTTTGCCACGGTGTGGTGGGGTCAGATCGGGTGCAATCCCCACACTGTGTCTCCAGTGTCGTCCCCTGTAAGGCTATGCGTCCGTGATGGATCTTGTGCCTCGTAGTGGGACTGGCCATGTGGTCCTTTCTGTGCATTGGCTGTTCTGAGCGGGGATTTCATCCTCAAGGCTTGGTGGGCCAGGATGTGCTCTCCTCTCTCTTCCTCCCCCTTCACTTGCTCCCGTGTGCTCTGATCAGACATGGTCCTCTCCCTGAGCTGCAGCTTCAGTGCTGTCCTCTGAAGTAAATTCTTCTGGGGGGAGCGGGGATGTTCATGTAGCTGGGATTGGGACCAGTCCCTCAGACCTCTCTACGGGTTCCCTGCTTCATGCCGGTCTGTTGCATTCATATCTTGGAGCACGGGGTCTAAGTGTGGTCCCTCTTTCCTTGTGGAAATATAAACAACACTCTCCCCTTGGGTGGGTTAGTGCCCTGTCCACCCACTACCTATTTCTTCCCCTGCCCTCCTTTTTTGTTGGCTACCATATGTATCCCTGGATTTGGTCAGGCCCCTGCCATACTACCTGGACCTCACCCCACGAATGTTTGTATACAGTATCCCTATAGCCCTTTTGCATTTTTTTAGGCATCACTTCCCTCTGGTGGTGGGAGTAGGAGGCCCAGCCTTTGCTCCTGGGAACTGGAATTGAACCTCCATCCCAGTGGGCCGCAATCCAGCACACAACCACTACGCCATCGGGGCTCAGCCCTTTTCGCATTTTTTTTAAAGCTTACTTCAGAGGACTCATGTCCTATTTGTCCTTTTGTGCTTTGTACTTCGCTTAGCATAATTTCCTCCAGTTCTTCCATGCTTGGGCCAAATTTTAAAGAAGAGTCTGGCTTGGCATGCTGCTGACCAGAATGCCTGAGATAGAAGCTTGAGATCAAAGAGGGGTGGATCACAGAGTAACCCATCAAGCAAGGAAAACTCAAGACTCAGGTCACGGAGACCTTTCTGAGACAGCCACTCTTTACTGGAGTAGAGGACATTACCTTTCTCCCTCGGGGCAGTCGTGGGTTTCAAGCTTAGTGGTTCGAAGCCGAATGCATAACCCACTAGGCTACCGGGGCTGGACCCAAGGGTTTCAGTAGGGCCAGCTATAAACGATGAGAAGCTCACATGTATTCGTGGTGCTGGCTTTGTGAGGAGGCCTGGATAGGAGGGAGGGTGGGGAAAGAGAGGAGGGTGGGGTGTGTTTTATTGTAAACCTGTAATGCAGGATAGAGCATGGGTAGCTGCGATTGCGAACTCTTGACAGGATTAGAATGCCTCATAGTTCTCCTGCAGAGCGACAGGTGGTTTTGAACGACCGACCTTAGAGTGAGGGGCACCAGGTGTAAGGACTGTGCCACCGGGGCTCCTGAGTCAGTATCCGTCCGCTCAGTGACAGTGAGTTTGCCTTTGAGTTTTGGTTTTGAACGGCTTGGATGAAAACGTTTTTAAATCTTGAAGAAAAAAAAAGAAATCAGAGGCTAAAACAATTCATGTACAGTTATGGACATGATAGTTGGTGAGTCACGATACTAATCTGTTTTAGGGTACAAAAAAGACCCCATCTCCAATATAATTTAA
>PVJH01012425.1:0-64495 GCA_004026705.1 Nesogale talazaci
CCCCCCCCCCCCCCCCAAAAAAAAGGAAAAGTAGAAAGAACTAAAATAATTACCAATAAAGCAATTATTCAATTTGGCTCTCAAAGACTTGCTGTACTAGATTCAGACCTGGTTTTGTGCTGGAATTGCTTAGGAGTTTTGCTTGGTTACGGCCTAAAATAGTGCCGGAAGCATAATGTCGTCTTGACTCCTAAAATAGGAACTATTTACAGTTCCGTCATAAGCAATTCCTCAGTGGCTTATGACCAGGAATCCTTTGCTTCAGTTTTACATATTGATAGAGTGCACTAAAAATATCATTGTCCAAGGATCCTTGAGCTAATTTTAAACTCTTTCTCTGGTCTTCTTGCAAGATATTTGTCACAGGCTCAGGAAGACAGTAAATTAGAAGATTTTGGTGCCCTTTCTGTGGGGGCTGGGGTACATCATTTCTACTCTCTAGTGGGCACTGATAGACATCGTTAACGCTGGTCACCTGTTGCCTCTTGCTGTTGTGTTTTATGAGTGTGAGGTCGCTGGATCAGCGGTTCTCAGCCTGTGGGTTGTGACCCCTTTGGGAGTCAGATGACCCTTTCACAGGTGTCGCCCGATTCATAACAGTAGCAAAATGACAGTTATGGAGAAGCAACAAAATAATTTTGTGGTTTTGGGGGGGGCGAGTGTCACCACAACATGAGGAACTGTATTAAAGGGTGGGGCTTTAGGAAGGTTGAGAACCACTGCTGTAGAGGTTGCAACTTTTAAATAAGCTACAAAAGCATTCATAAAAATCCTATCATCCCTAACATGTTGAATAGTCTCTCCTATCCCCCCACATAAGTTTATTCTGTGTGTTGTCGTCGCTTGTTGGCCAAGACACCAGGAGGTAAGAGTCTGATCCCACAAGGGCAGTTAGTTCTTCTTGGGCATAAACACCCAAGTGACAGTGTGGGCCTATCTCCTCCTCTGGCCAACTTCCCCTCAAGCCCGCATCTCACCCCCACCTCAGATGTTTGCTTCTGCTAGGCCATCTCCTTGGGGCAATGTTCTTTACAGCAGTCTGAGTGTTAGACCATCGATATGATATGCTTCCACCAGAGCACCTTCCTCCAGAAACCCAAACGTTATAAAAGTGCTGGTTATTATAATGCACAAGGCATTAATTTGCCCTTCATTGTTTACTCATTTGTATTTGGTCCAAGTTCTGCTCAGGGACATTTCACTTAGGGGAGAAATAGACAGAGCTCTCTGGGTTGATGACACAGAACAAGGAGAGGAGAGATAGCTGGACTGTACCTAATCATATCATTCCTTCTGGGGCTTTTAGGAAAGGAAGCACCACAGTGTAAGTGGGGCCGCAGGAAGCTCAGTAACAAAGTTTAATAAGATCACTGTAGCACATACTGTAGATGAAAAGATGAGGGTTTTTTCTTCAGTAACTAAGGTATTTGCATATATTTATGTAGTCTATCCTCATTTCTTATGTACTTCCAAGTTTTAGTTGGAAAAATACAAGCCAAGCCACTACTTAAAAGTTATTTTCTAAACACTGCCTCAGTATTTCATTTCTGTACATGGTCTTCATTGTATAGAAATACAAGGAGCCTGAGTATTTCATAAGGACTGAACTTCAAGAGAAGATTGACCAAACATAAAATGCATTTGAAAATGCGTTCAAGTAAAGATGTTTCAGACTCAGCTGGTGAATGCCATGGAAGCAGGATAACGTGACTAGATGCACAAGCTAGAAGGGACAAAGGGCATATTTTGTGGTCCCCGATGTTTGCGCTCCTGCGCACCGCAGCTTAGCCATATCTGTTTCTATATTTCAGTATTAAGATGCAACTGAAGATTTGGCAGTGCTGGTCACTGGTAAAGAGCGCTGTGAAAGGCGTGGCGTTGCAGCGTTCCCAGTTTTGTGAACTCTATGCTGTATATTGAAGATGACTAATAAATTGAAGTAATATATTTATCTAAAGCTGGGAAAGTAGAATTATTTTCAAATCTTCACGGCAACTGTATCAAACGGTTTTCTTCCTCACAGGTGAGGTAAAAGCCTCACTTTTATGTTTAAAAATGTCTATACAACAGACTTCTCCTTTTACTAGTTTTATTAATTTTCCTATTAAAATTTTTCTTACCTTTTTATATCAAAATAATGACTATACTGGTGAGTCAAACTGCTACTTTGTATTTCCATTTGCCATACTTTTAGCAGGCAGCAACGATATTTAAGAACCAGCTTTGTATATTTTGTGGCTTTGGGGATAAGACTTACCTGTGCAATTGCTATATGTGGGGCAGTGCTGACGTCACAGAATCAATGCTAGGTAGCATTTCTTGTAACCATCAAAAGGTTTTCACCCATTGTGTAAATCCGTGCATTTATTTATTATCTTGTGGAAAGTAATTTCAATATGTGTTGTTGTAGTTCCTCCTTTTCTAACTGCTATTGCTTATAGCATCATGGCTTTGCTAATTTATTTACTTGAAATACTCCTTTCTGTCAAACAGATGCCTGTTTTTTTTTAAATGCTGTTCCTTCCCATGATAAATCACTCCACAGTAGTAGAGACTTTGAGTTTTTTTAAAAAATCATTTTCGTGTTAAAAATCAATACAGAAAAAAGTCTAAACCAAGATGAAGTCACCCCAACACTTAGAAATTTACTGGAGCCAAGGAATTGGTGGCGCTCAATTTGCTGCTACGCTTCCCCTTATCTTCAAGTTAGAGCTGCTTCTCTTTTTTTTTCTTGAGGGGGGGGGCATCACTGCCTCTGGTGGTTGTGGGCACTGCCCAATGCTGCTCCTGAGAGCCGCCACTGGATTTGAACCACCAACTCCGCAAGCCACAGTCCTGCACTCAACCACGTTCACCATCGGGCCTCAGCCCAGAGCTGCTTCTCTGAAGTAAAATTTCACTTTTCGTTTTAAGAAAGGTCTTTGCCTCTATACTGCCAATATGTCATTCAGATGGGCAGGTGGGACCATGAACTCAAAAGGGCACACGTTCTGCCGGTCACAGAGCGTGTCATGTGTTTGCCCATCCATCCGGAATGGACTACTTTGGAAGCCAGGACTGTGAAAGGACACGGCGTGGTTGCTCCTGTCAGTGAAGTCCGTGGGACTTTGAATTTGAATCCTTGCTGTTTAGAAGCGTTCTCTTCATTCACCTATTTGCAAAGCTAAAAATTTCTGACCTAAAGGCACAGCACTCACACAATGAAAGCACGTGTCTGGGAAAATGCGGGGGGCGGGGGGTACGGGGGAGGGAAGCTGCTCTGACGATTGTGAAGTGAAGCGTGTTAGATACCAACGAAATCTCTCTCTGAACTCCTCAATCTACCATTGCTTCTCAGGCTTTTCGCTTAGATCAAGTGTAATCCGCAACCCACTGTTTCGTTCTGTTCCACAGGGTAGGCAGTAGGTGACCTGGACACTATGGCAGGAGATAGAACTCTGATGCACTATCTTTTCAAAGACTGAGTTTTATCTCCATCTTCATGTTGCACCAGCACTTATTAAAGGCTAGACAAAAGAGGCTTCAATGTCAGAAAAAGCCTTCTGGAAATTAAGGGGATGGGAACTTGGGTTGATAACTTGGCAGAGATTTGGGAAGGAGGGGTGTGAAGACATATATGTTCCACCTTGTTGACACACGGATGGCTCATGAGAGGTCCTGTAGACAGAACGTGACAAACACAAAGGTCACACACCCTGTTAATGTTGGCGGCTGAACCTATACCTGACCCACCCAGCCACTGCATTCGACCTTGGAAGTTCAGAGGTCAGTGTAAGGGAATTTGGATGACTGAACCACTCAAGACATTTGTTAGAGCCCCAGCACTTAGGACTCCTCTGTTTAGTGACTGCTTCAGGAGAACCGGGTGAGTCTGATCTCAAGCAGGGAGACCAGAGAGATGTCCATGAGCCTGCTGAGCCCAGCGTCTTGACAGCAATGGCGACGTTGCCTCTCATTCGAAGCAACAATGACAACAAAATTATCCAAATTTGCAAAAGTCTCAGGAGCCAAGTTCTTGAATTCTGGAGACAGAAATTTGGTTTAGGTTTTGGAGGTATTTCAACTAACTTGAGGAAACACTACCTGCAGGGTCAGCTGTTTAAAACACCAGCTGCTCCAAGGGAGAAAGACGGAGCGGAGCGTTCTGCTTCCTTGGTCAAGATGTAAAGTCCTGGAAACCATAAGTAGTAGGATCACTGTGGGTCAGAACAAATCCATGGCAGTGGGTGAGCACAACTTGGCCCTGGCTCCTTGGGCCCTTAACTTGAGAATGGGCACACTATTGCCAGTCCTAAGTACTAACTTTCTATTACAAAAGGAAGTGCGCACACACACACATCCTACCTACATTTACCTTTCCTTTCCCATTGTCATTGTACTTACAAAGGGCAACTGTCCAATCTGTGACATAAAAATTCAAAGTCCCAAATTTCCCTCTGCAATGAGAAAGGACCATCTGGAAAAGACTGGATGGCAGCACCCTTCTCTACTAGTAGTTCAGGGTCAGCTTCAAAAATAAGGTCACTGTGTGTGTGTGTGTGTGTGTGTGTGTGTGTGTGCCTTTCTTGACCAGAGTTATTACATCCTTCTTGGTGGCACTCCTCACAGTGTTTTCACCCCTGCCCTTTGGCCTTTGTGCCCTGCCCTCTCCACCCCACCCCCGTTCTCATCTGGCTCTCCGCTATCTTTCACCTGGTGAGCAGCCTCCTTCTCCCACCCCAGTTCACCAACCACCTCCTGTCTAGCGCACTGATTCACGACTGAGCCTTCTTGCACGCAGGTTCTCTCTTTGCGGGAGCAAGAGCAGGCTAACTCCGTAGTCCAGTGGCTCAGGGTCTCTGGGACAGTCCCCTCACCCATTGTCCCTCTCAGCCTGGGGTCGGTCGCAGTTGAAATGTCAGTGGTATGGTTGCCTTCACTTTCCGTGCCTGGATCAACTCAGTCACGACTGTTCAAAATGTAGCTTCCAGTGCAACGCTGCCTGGTGTGCCCTCTCTGTTCCAGGAAACCTTGAGTCTGTTTCTGTTTGCATGTGTGTGTGGGGGAGGGGGTGGGGTGGGGCTGCAGGAAGACCTGGAGTTTCAGAACTCTATGTAAACCTGTATGGGTGCTTCTGCCTCGCCCCACCCTGCTGAACTTCCTTCTCCACCGTGGTGGTCTCTGTGCCTTGTTGGTGCATAATGAGACGAGTGTGGTTTGGAGTACATGGGGGTCATGAAAGAGCCAATTTACTTTCTGTTCTTAAACTTTAACCAATGCCTGGAATTCTCCAAGAGTCCCTCTGAGGGGCATGTTTTCAGGTGTGGTGTGCACACTCCAGGCATGACAACAGCACACAGCCCTGGGCAGGAACATTTGGCCAACTCAGGGAACATGGGTTTGGGGGGGATGGGCACAGGAAGGAGGCATCTTCCTGGATCCTGGCATTCCTCTGTCCACACTTCTTTCTCTTCTCATCTTCTCTGTTTCTGGTATCAGAAGAGTTTGACTTAAAATACACCCTACACTAATTCTTACACACGGACATCACAAAGGCAACTGATGCCCAAATAAGATTGAAAGCACGGACAGAGAGGTTAAGATTCACAACACTTTGGGGGTGGCATGTAGCATGTAGCAGACGGCATATGCGATTAAGTGACATCTGTAGAACATGAGCTGAAGTCAGAGTTCATTTTAGGAAGGCGCTCACCCCTACTAATTACCCCGAAAGAAACCCAAGCACCCTGTCACTGAGTTGCTTCCGATGCAGGGCACACTCTAGGACAGAGTAGACCGGCTCGTGGCATTTCCAAGGCTGTAAGTCCTGACCCGAGCAGACAGCCTCACCTTGCTCGGAGCGGCTCGTGGGTTTGAACTGCTGACTGGTGGTGGTGAGCAGCCCAGCCCATCACCAGAGCTGCTCCTGTTAGGGATGAGTCCACCAAAATATCTAACGAGGTCTGCTCCCAGCATAGCGACAACAGCGTGGTAAGCAACGGTTCTGGTTTACTTCAGAGACTTCCTTAGGAGTTAGGAGTTGAATGTGTCTGTGTGAGTGCTTTCAATGGGGCGGAGGGTGTTGTGCTTCAAAGGGAGAATGCAAGCGTTTATTAACTACATTACGGATATTTTCACAGTGCCCTGATGTAGACCTGAAACAAGAAATAGTTGACTTTAAATCAATTTTGAATATTTGTAGTGGGGTAGATAAGTTGCTTTTAAAAAATACTTTTATTGGGGGCTCTTATACCTCATCACAATCCATACATCCATCCACCGTGTCAAGCACATTTGTACATATGCTGCCATCATCCTTTTTTTAAAAAATCATTCTATCGGGGGCTCGTACAACTCTTACCACACTCCATTTGTGCATCCATTGCATGTCAAGCACATTTGTACATTTGTGGCCCTCATTAGTCTCAAAATATTTACTTTCCAAAAAAAAAAAAAAAAGCACCAAAACACACAAAAAACATTTGCTTTCTACTTGAACCCTTGGCATTTGCTCTTCATTTTTCCCCTTCCCTCCCCCACCCTCCCTCACGAACCAACAAGGTTGCTTTATGAGAAGGAAAATAGCTGTCTTCATCGTCATTGCCCCTCCATAGGGAAAGGAAACGTCGTGCTTGTGTACACAGCCATATTTTTTGGCAGGCATATTGTGAAGCCACGGTTCAACGTCAATACAAAGAATCCATTTCTGTGTTCCCTGGCAAAGGGAAATCTCCATTTGAGACAGCGTTAATCTTTGTTCACTTAGAAAGGCCTACCCCCACCACCCCCAAAAAGGAGGCTCAGCGGCAGGACACGCTACCCTTAGGGCCAGCATGGCCGTGTGACCTTTACTCCACCAGCCGCTTCACAGGAGACAGACCAGGCTTTCCACCCTTGGAGAGAGCTGCAGCCTCAGAGATCACAGGGGCAAAGCTACCTGCTCTCTGGGGTCGCCAGGCCTGGGAATGGGTGCGCACGACCGTGAGAGGTTTTCTGTTGGCTCCGTCCGGCTTCTACTCCTCAAGCTGTGGACATGGAAACCCAGTTCCTTTTGTCCCTGCCCTTGCAAAGTGCTAGCGTAGTTTCCAATTACCCTTGGCCATGTTATTTATAGTTTCAAAAGTACTACGTTTTGGTAATTTATGTTGGAATCGGGTTTTGTATCTGCAAGATACAGAAGATCCTGGCTATTTATGACCCGTGGGCTCTGTTTGCAGCAGAAATGAGTGAAACTTCAAACTGCTTAGCGCGCTCGCCTGTGAGCTGTGTCTGACAGAGCAGAGGTCATGACTTTGGCTCCGATTACTTTGAATAATGATAAGAAAAGATGACTTTTGTTTGTTTACATGCTGTTTACAATGGCATCATTTCTAAAAATTATATATATATAAACAATTGAAATATTTATTGCCTACAGTTTTAAAGATATTTTACGTGTTTTCACCTTTGGAATATATTGTTACATTTCCTTGTACAGATCAGTTGGGTGGCTTTGTTAAGGTAGCTAGCAATTTTTATGACTACTAAGTGACCAGTTTTCCGTGCCTTTTATTGTGGGGTGCATGGTGACATATTTATTGTACGGAAGACGCTGGTGTGTGTATTTTTGTACTTCGCCAAGAGCCATGGTTGACCTTGATGTACAGGGCCCTGCCTTGAGATCGCCCTCAAATAAAAAGAAAGCATTTGGAGAGTGGGTCAAGTCTGTGTTCTTTCTCCAGGTGGCGGTGGGGTATGTCTCTCTCTCTTTTCTTTTCTTTTTTTTTTTTTTTGGTGGGCCTCACTGCCTCTGGTGGTTGTGGGAGCCACCCAGTGCTGCTCCTGAGAGCCGCCGCTGGATTTGAACCACCAAGCCCGCAGGCCGCAGTCCCGCACTCAATCACTTACACCACTGGGGCTCAGCCCGGGGTGTGTCTCTTTTAATGAATCCTTTTCAACTGGAAGTCATGGTGCGTTGACCTAGGAGCCACAGTGGCACACTGACTGAGCACCCGGCCACCACCGTGAAGGCTGACACCTCCAATCCACCAGCCGCTCCTCTTGGAAACTCAACGGGGTGGCCAACCTGGCCCTCACGAGCCACCGTGAGTCAGAATCAAGTCGATGGCAGCGAGTGTGGCTCAGTAGAGTCGCACACAGATGTAATATAACAAAAAGGGGCCCCGAGTACTTTGCCAGCCTCTCCCCACTAATAACAACTTACAAAACTATCGTACAGGGTCAGAACCAGGGTATTGGCGGTGACACAGTCAAATGAAACCTTCCCCTCACCACAAGATGACGACACCCTTTGATAGCCACACACACACTTCTCTCCTGTCCTCACACCCTCCTGAACCCAGCTACCTCTTGTGTGACCTTCACTTATAACACTTGTTATATAAATGGAATCGCACAATAGGACACGCACACACACACACACACACACACACACTCATTGTTGTGTGCAACAACAGCTCATTTCCTTTTGTGGCTGAGTAGTCGTCCGACTGCCCAGAGTCCCACAGTCACACACTTGGCTGCCAACAATTGAAACCCACCAACTCTTCTTCGGGAGAAACCGCCAGTCTGCTCCCATTATGGGCTCCTGGTGAGTTGCAATGGGCTGGATGGCACATCCCAACCAGTGGGGAATGTGTACCAGTAACATGTGATTTGGGTTGTCCAACGTAATGCTGCTTCACTCTCCACCTCTAAGCACCTGTTGAGTGCCCAGGGTGTTCACGTGCTGTCTCCGGGACGCTGAGCCCTGAGTGGGGCCTGTGAGGTCACTGTCTGGGGAGGAAGCACGAGTACCATAGCACAGAGCCTTGTGTGCGGCGAAGTACTTGAGGCGTGTGCTGAAGGGTGGACTTGGACATGTAGAGGAAACCTTGGAGAGGTGACATGGACTCTTGAAAGAGTCAGGGAAGCAGAGCGTTGATGCAAAAGGCCGGACAGACAGTGCTGGAAGTGATGGAAAGACCACAGAGAGCACACACATGAAAAAGACCGTTGAAATGAAGACAGGAGAGGACAAAAGGCCAGGCAGATGGCGGGGGGAGTCTTGTGTGGGTCACTAACTTGAGGCTCAGGGTTGTGAGCGCCTCCAGGGATTGTTAAAGAAGTCTAGGCAAGAGATGATGTTGGAGTCTGGAGTGGAGAAAGAGGAGATCAGAGAAAATTAGATGGGAGTGGCCTGAGCTGGGCAATTATCTGTGGATGAATGGGGACAGGAGAAACCTCAGATGAAGCTCGGATTTCCAGCAATTGAGAAAGTGTGTTAGGCTGGGTTGTCTAAGAATTAAATCCAGTGACATGTATATGCATAAGAAAGAGATTTATATGAAGAAATAACTGTGTAGAATACAGGCATCCCAGCCCAGTCCAACTGAAGTTCTTAAGGCCTACACTAGTCTATAAGTCCCTCTTCAGACTCAGGTAGCTACAGACTGGCGAGACAGAATTGGAGCAGGAATCAGGAGGATGACAGGCCCATAGGTGCAGTCTCATGGATCCAAGGTAGCGGGAAGATGGTAGTCCCAAGGAATGCCCAGCAGGAAGGAAGGAGACATGGCAGAGTGAGAAGCAGTTCCCAGAGTCTCTCGCTCTTACACAAAAAGCCACACACACATACCCGCACCCAAGGAGGTATCATCAAGCTGTCCCTTGATTGGCAGGCTTGACTCCACCCCTTGCCAGACATATCCAGTTGACATCAAATCACCCTCCCATAGGAGGCGAGCATGGAAGTAGATCTCTGATTTGGGCATCCCCTGTGTAACGCGACTGTGGGACACATTGAAGAGCAGTGAGGACATTTTATATAGGTTAAAGCCATAGAGAAGATAAAGTTGTCATCCTAAAAGGTTCTTGGTAACTAGGAAGTGAGGCCCCCTCGAGTTTGGATGCAGATCTGGCAGAAGAGGTGTGGGTGTTAAAAAACTGGCTCTGGGAATGTCGGGGGAAGAAGCTGGAGAACTTAACAGACAGCACAACAGACTAGGACAGGTAGTTCTTTCTCCTGTTTTCCAAGCTCCTTGCAGCGCCCCTCGTGGCAGGATGAACAAATAGCAATGTGAATGGCTGAGCCACAATGGTCTGATGGGGGACATAAGTGTTGACTCTATCAGCTGCTCCGCAGGGAGGAAAACTATGCGTCAAAACAGCACAGTTCTCCTGTTACTCAGGGTCACCATGAGTGTGAATCGACTCATCATCCAGCTAGGTCCCCCTCCAACCCCATCCCCACGCTGCCATTAGCATACTAGTGTCTATGAGGAAGGCAACAAGCTCAAATGTCACATTGGAAGGGACTGTGGGTCTCCACTCCATGCCCCACCCCATCCCCCTTCACATTGGCATGATTTTCTTCTGGATCTTAGATGTCTGATACCTGATCCCATCGACAACTCATTATCACACAGGCTGGTGTGCTTCTTCCAGGTAGACTTTGTCATTTCTCAGCTAGATGGTCACTTTGTTTATCTTCAAGCCTTTTGATAGCTGGGCACCATCAGATTTCTTCACCACATTTGCTTATGCACCCATTTTGTCTTCAGCTATCTTGTTGGGTAACTGAGCATCACAGAATGCTGAATTATTAGAACGAAGAGTTCTTAAGTTGAGGGACTACTTGAGTCTAGGCTAACATGACCAGATTTTAAGCGGGACACCATTGACTGGGGGCAGGTGGTGGGGTGGGGGTTCTTGATTAAAAATTTTGTCTATATGTAACAACAAAAATGTTCATAGAATGCAAAAATAGTATTGTAATATGTTTATTTTCATTTTAAAATGTCACAGAACATTTTTAAATTGTTAAAAGTTGGACGTCTGGTCCCCTACTACCTTAATATTTAACATATGTGTTAGTCTGGGTAAATTAGGGAAACAAATCCACAGAAACTCATATGTATATAAAATAGAGTTTATATATAAATGTATATATATATGTATACAGAAAGCATCCCAACCCAGTCTAGTCCAAGCCCACAAATCCAACTTAGACCAAATATCTGACACCAATCTACAAAGTTCTCCTCAAATTCACAAGATATACACAATGACACTGAATGCAGGAGTAACACAGGCCAGTGGGTAGAAAGCCTTTGAATCCCATGGTGGTGTAAGCATCTTAGCACTGGCAGGAGTGTCCATGCAGCCTCTCCAGCACCTAGAAATGCATCAGGATAAATTCATGTGGCTTCTCCTCAGAGATGTCTCGAAGAAAGTGAGCCTTGTCAGTTAAGGCAGCTGCACCCTAGTCAGTTCATCAGAGAACAAGCGACCAGAGAAACAGGGAGTTGAGGGTCACGGAGCCAATTATTTCTCTGCCCTTCAATTAATCCCACATGTGTTTATCAGCCAGGTTGTCATAATAAACCTTACCTATCTTAACATATAAATATTCACAGATCTATTTCCCTATCATATATATTCACATATGTACATGCCTGCACTTAGACCTCTATAAATGTCCTTTACGTCCTAGTTCTTTCCTCTACTTCCTTTCACTTTCCTTTTGTCCCACTATCATGTTTAGCCTTCATTCAGGTTTTAGTAATTCCTAGCTGTTACATTGGCCTTGATTAAGCCCCACTGGGTTTCCTATGCCCTTTTCTCCATCAATTTTAGTTCACTTGTTGTTCCCTTGTCCCTGGGTTGGTTGACTCTCCCCCTTCCTTTCTCCCACCTTCTTTCTTCCATGTCCCCACAAAACTGTCAGTCCCATCGTTTTCTTCTCTGAAGTACTTATACTGCCTATCTCATCTTGATAGACATGCAGAAACATTAGTAAGCGCAAAAACAAGGCAGACAAAAGCAACAAAATAAAAACAAAATAACAACAACAAAAAGAAAGCCAATGACAAAAAAGGAAAAGCCTATAAATAGTTCCAGATCTTATAACATTCTTTTTAATAGCCTGGCCTGTAGTCAAATTTTACTAAGCATTTTATATATGTTTGAGAAAACATGTATATTTTCATTTCAGAGTGCAGAATTCTATAAGCATCTATTAGTTCCAATCATTGGTTAATTTCTAATTTTTCTCAAGTGTTGCTTTATATATATGAGGGTACATTAAAATGTATGGCTACCAGGGTTCCAGGTCAAGGAAAGTAAAAGGAAGTAGAGGAAAGAACTAGGACGTAAAGGACATTTATAGAGGTCTAAGTGCAGGCATGTACATATGTGAATATATATGATAGGGAAATAGATCTGTGAATATTTATATGTTAAGATAGGTAAGGTTTATTATGAACGGGTATTTAAACATGTCTGCAATCAGGGTACGGAGATCAACAAACTCTCTCAATAATTCATTCCATAGGGTGCCTTCTTAGAAAACCAAAATGGGTCCAATCAAAAGAGTGGCTTTCACAAATCTCTGTTGGCCAAATACATTTAAAACAGAGATATTTAAGCTCAGAAGATTATGACCACTGTCTTTTAGAATCCCAGAGGGGTAATCTGGATAGGATGACCAGTGGGGGCTTGTTATGAGGAAGGGTTAAGAAAATTGGAAGCTGCATTTGGTGAGAAAAAGGCCAGGAGAGTCATGCTGATGGCTTATGCTTCCACCATGACAGTGTATCTGCTCCATCTTGGAGGGTAGCAAGAGTGGTCTTCTCAGGATTCCGTTGGGAAACCTCACCCTCTCCACTCTTCAGCCCTGACCTTGTCCCTGCATACTTCCTTTTGTTTCCCAAACTCAAAGAACACGGAAAAGGAGCATGATTTGAGTCCCTCCAGGATGCCGAAATCGCCATTTTGATGTGGTGTAAATCCAAGAGCACAAAATTTGGCAGAAGGAATCTACTGAAAACCAAACCACTGCCATGAAGTAGATTCCAGCTCTACTGACCCAAAAGAGAGTGGCGCTCCATAGAATTTCTGAGGCAAGGGTTCCTGGATTTGGGGATATACAACCAAATCCACTGTCATTGAGTTTATTCTAAGAGTGACTCTACTGGGTTTCTGAGACTGGGAACAGATAACCTCAACTTTCTCCCAAAGAGCACTGGTGGGTTTGAACCACAGCCCCTTCACTGGACAGCACCATCAGAACTTCTAGCAGAAAGAGTGAGTGAGATGGAAACACTGTATCGACCTAGATGGAGGATCTGTCTAGACATAGTAGCCTCACATTTTGATGATTTTGTTTAATAAAGGTTTCTTTGCTTTTGTAGCACTATTTATGATATACATTCCTATTTTGATGTTGTGCTATCACACACAAACAGATATAGAATAGTTATATCTTCCCATGGGTTTAAATCTCTAAGATGTAGTAACTCTATATTAATAGTTTTCTGTTAAAGTCAGTTTGCACTTGATATTCAATAGCCATACCAACATTCTTTAAGTTCTAACTACCAAGTTTGCTATTCTCTGTTAAAATGTGTTTATTTTTATATATGCCCTTTAAAAAAAAGAGAGAATCTGAAATACTTTTGCTAGAGCTCTCTTCCTTCTCTATGTCCTTGATCTGGTCTAAATAAGCCCCAACATATGTCTTCTGTTAAGTTGTTTTTAACTCACCTCATCCGGCTGATCCGAATGAATTTTGTCTATTTTGTGTCATTTTTATTTATTTATCACATTGTCACTAGCCGAAATATTTCATTTTTTCTCATGTAAGCACCTAAAAAATGCAGGGAAATAATCATTAAAGAAATAATCACAAAGAAATATGTTTAATACAAAATTTATTGTGGTCTTTAAAGTTATCTTTCTTTGTACTGATGTCTAGTTTGGCTATAGAAAATATGCTTTCTGTGGGGTCAATCCCTTGAAAAGGATGGATATTTGGTTTTTGGATTTAGTGCAGTGTATGGTCAGTGTTTGCAAACATTCTAGGTGGATTGTAAAAGCATGTGTATTCTTTAACTATCGAGTGCAATGGTTATATATGTCCTTTTTGAAAACTTTCCCTGTCATTGATTCACTACTGATTCATAGTGACCCATTGGACAGGGTAGAATTGCCTCTGTGAGTTTCTGAGACCATGGCTTGTCTACAGAAGTAGAAAGCCCCGTCTTCCTCCAGAAAGCTTGTGGTGGCTTGGAACTGCTGACCTTCTGGATGGCAGCCCAATGCATAACCACTAGGCTACCAGAGCTCCAAGATGTCCTTTAGTTCACTTTAATTCATTTTGCATGGAAAAAGGAGGTGTCAATACCAGGGGCTTAAGTGGAAAGAAAATGTTTTGAGAATGATGATGGTATCAAAGGTACAATTGTTCTTTGCATACAATGTATGCATGAGTGGATACATGAGTGTATGCATGAATGGATGTATGAATGGAGTGTGCTAATAGTTATATGAGCCCCCAATAAAGTGATATTATAAAAATGTTTTAAAATAATTTTGCTAATAATATTTTATGTATTTCTACTAGTTTTTTGTTTGCTTCAACTTGGACTTTTCTATCACTTACAGGGGTGGATAGTTTATAGCAGTTGGTTGTGTTGTATTATTCAAATGCTTACTATTACTAATGACTATTTGTACATCTGTCCTGTCCACCCCTGAGACAGCTGTGCTTACATTTCTGACAATGATTGTGGATTTGCTCCATTCTCCTTGTATAAGTGGTACCCAAAAGCAACTGGAATTTTTTCTTCAAAACTATGTATTTAATTTTTTTTAACAAAACAATCTTATTACCTTCAAAGTACACTCCATTACACTTACTACATTTGTCAAATCTGTGATTCCATTCTTGGAAACATTTTTTTTGTTTTGTTTTGTTTTGTTTTGGGGCATCACTGCTCTCCAGCGGTGGGAGTAGGAGGCCCAGCCCCACTGCTGGAATTGAACCTCCATCCCAGTGGGCCGCATCCCGCGCACAACCACTACGCCACCGGGGCTCAGTCCTCTTGGAAACATTTTTCAAACTCACCTATTTGGATGGCTGACAGCACCTCCCTTTTCTCTTCACCTCTTCCATGTCGTAAAATCGCCATCCTTTCATGTCCCTCTTCATTTTTGGAAACAAAAAGAAGTCCCATGGAGTGAGGTCAGGCAAGTAAGGTGCATAGGGAAAGACAGGTATGCTGCTTTTTGCCAAAACACTGACGTACAGAAGTGGTAACAAAACCATTCTCCTGTCTCCCACAAATCAGGCCTTTTTTGTTGCACACTGTTACAATCTTTTCAGAACCTCTAAATGGAAAGCTTAATTAACAGTCTGAGCTAGTGGAATGAACTCCAAATGCACTGAGTCAATATTTTCATCTGTTCCGGAAGTTGACAGTCATCTAGAATGAGACTTGTCATCAATCAACATTTCATCTTTTTTGAAATGAGCAAACCACTCATACACATGAGTTTTTCTCGTAGCGTTTGTGATCGTTACATAATCTGATGTCAATTTGAGGATTCAAAGTGGAGGGGTGGAGTCTAGATTGTCTATCATGTAGATTGATGACCTCATTTGGAGGCGCTAAGGAGATAAATAGCTTGCTGGAGGCAGGACACATGTTCACGCCCTGTGAGACATCCCTGTGGAGAAGATATATGGAGAGAGGCTGATGGAGCCAGACCTCTGGAGCCAAAAAAAAAGCTATGTAGAGAAGAGACCCCTGTGAGTGTTGAGATGCTTATAACACCACTGGATCCACAAGACTTCCCACCCACTGGCCTGTGATCTTCATTCAGCATCCTTGCATGTGTTTCATGAGTCTAAGAGAATTTATCAATTGATGTCAGATATATGGGTTAATATCAGGCTTATGGACTTGATCTGGACTTGGCTGGGATATTTCCACAATATTCAACTGCTCTTGTATATAAAACTCTTTCTTATACACATATATGTGTCTATGGATTTGTTTCTCTAGTCTACCCAGACTAACACAGAACTATCCTTGTAAGCTGTGTTCAACATCACAGTAATTTCAGTGGCATTTTTCCACAGGAAACAAACTGTCACAGCCTCACACCATTATCATCACAAAAAACAAGGTTTGAGTGAAACTGCTTTTATGAAAAAATTCACTGTGACCAGAGAGAACCTTCCCAGGTGACGCCACTGGGTGCACTAACTTACAGGGAGTTGCTAGATGGTTGTCTAGCAGGAAAATTGTGTACTACAAAAGCTCTGCTCTGCCCATCACAATTCAGTTTTTGGCAGGGTACCCTTGCATATGTCCCTTCTATGTATTTTGACCCTATATTTGTTCTGATGAATGCAAACATGAAGTCGTTCTAATTTCCATTGAGTTAGAATTAGGAAGCAATCTTTATTGCTGAAAATGCTTTTCTGCCATAAGGTCTTTATTAATAAAGTAATTGTTGATAATAGCAAAGTAATTTCACATATTAAAAAGTATTTTCTTTTTCAACGTTTTTGTTGAAATTAACTGGCTCATCCAATAGATCTATCTTTTCACTCACTCTGGTAATCTTTTTTATCTAATGTCTTTAGACCATTTGCATTTATGTAATTATGAACAGCTTCAATTTACAATTACTCTTTTACTTTGTACTTCCTATTTAATTTCATTGCCTCTCCTTTTTCCACTTACTCCCCCTTACTAAGAAGGAAGTATTTTGTTTCCATTCTGTCAGAAGTTAACACAGAACAATGTTTCTTGAATACTCTGATTGTAGGATGCTTTTGCCCTCTTTAATGAGAACACCAAGAATCTCTTCCATATTGCGTTATAGATATTTAAAACTATGCAATGAAATTTAAAGATGAGACATTTATAAATATTTATTTAAATAAGACTATTCTATGTAAATATAAATAAAACATCTCATAGAAAATAGCTATGTCCCTCTTCTCTCTCTCTCTTCTCACTCCCCATATAAATTTGAGGGGTTGGAAGAGAGAGAAGAATATTGTTCTCCATTTTTTTGTCAAATCTCTAATATCTAACTTAGTAGAAAAGAGTTAGAAACTCAGCTCACTTCTGCATTCAATATGTTGCAAAATCCTTTTTTTGGTTAAAGTATATGAAGAAATTTCACTTCTTAGAAATATACCATTAAAAATAAAAAGAGAAGAATAATTTATTCTTTTTGTTTTACCTTTTTTAGAAAAAGAAATATTTTTCTTCTGGGATCCTAAACCCAAATTTAACAAAGAGAAGTTTTAAAAAGTTGGTTGTATTGTGAAACAGGGAGACTATAAAAATAAAATTTACAACTGGGCATGAGAATCCTGATAGGGATTGATCAAGAGTAATATAACAGAGAGAAAATACTGAAACCCAAATGGAGACTAAGCATGATAGTGGATAAGAGAAAATTAAAAGGAAATAGAGAAAAGAACTGGGGAATAAAGGACATATATAGAGGTCTAAATATAGACATGTGCACAGGTGAGTATACTTATAGATGATGATGGGAAACCAGATCTACATGCATACACTTGTAAGATTAGTATTAAGACAGCACATGGGCATTGAATTATCACTCAAGTAAATCCTTAATGCAAGAATACTTTGTTCTATTAAATTGGCATTCCATAATGATCACCTTTCTGACACGATCACTGAAGACAAATGTGTGCATAAGCAAAAGTGGTGAAGAAAGCTGATGGTGCCGGCTATCCAAAGATATAGCATCTGGGGTCTTAAAGACTTGAAAGTAAACAAGCGGCCACCTAGCTCAAAAGCAACAAAATGCACATGGAAGAAGCACACTAGCCTGTGTGACAATGAGGTGTCAAAGAGATCCAGTTTCAAGCATCAAAGAACTAGAAATTATATCATTATAAATGAGTTGGAGTAAAGATTGGGTATCCAAAGCCCATCAATAGGTGAAACAACATCCCCTTGCAGAGGGGTTACAGGGAGGAGATGAGCCAGTCAAAGTGCAGTGTAGCAACAATGAAATATGCAACTTTCCTCTAGTTCTTAAATGCTTCCTCCCACCCCCTATCATGATCCCAATCCTACCTTACAAATCCAGCTAGACCAGGAGATGTACACTGGTACAGACAAGAACCAGAAACATGGGGAATTTAGCACCGATGATCCCTTCAGGATCAGTGGTGATATCAGGAGGGTGGAGGGAAGGTGGAATAGAAAGGGGGAACCAATTTCAGGGATCTACATATAACCTCCTCTCTGGGGTATGAACAACAGGGAAGTGGGTGAAAAGACACATTGGACAGTGTATGATATGAAAAAATAATGATAATTTGTAAATTATTAAGAGTTCATGGGGGGAGGAGGAGAAAGGAGAAATATAGAAAGCTGATACTAGGGGTCTAAGTGGAAGGAGGATGTTTTGAGAATGATGATGGCAACAAATGTGCAAATGTGGACTGCTATACAGTTGATGTATATATTGACCATGATAAGAGTTGGATGAGCCCCCAGTAAAGTGATTTAAAAAATAAAATAAATAAAATGTACATTATCTGTGACAGCATCCCTACCTATCCACACCACCACCAGATAATGTAAATATAGGTTGCAAATCTATAGGAGAGGCATTTGTGTTTATACTTTTCAGACATTCAACAACCACTAACTCGCCAAAACACAAACACAATTGTCCCCCAGTAGGGAAAAATATGTGAAGTTTTTATTTCTGATTCTCCCTTAGTCTGATCATTTTACTCTTTGATAATTTAACTTAATGGGGGAATTACTGGCTAGACTTCCTGTCTACTACAGGCATAAATCAGGGGGTTCACTTGTAGACCTATCTGGTTATATGTAACAAATTGAACTTGCATCTAGCCTTTGATCTAATGAGTCCATATATATATATATATACACACACACATATATATGACATAGAAACATGTGCAAGGATCTTTACTGCAAGATTATTTAAATAAAAATAGAAATATTATTATTAAGAGAATAAATAAGTATACTTGTTAATATAATCGAGTGAATTAAAAAACATGCATCATTTTGAATGAGTAAATCTTGAGAATAGTGAATGGAAAAATAAGAAGTTGTAGAAACACACACTCTTAAGAGCATTCATGTAAAATATTTAAACTTTCCAACAATAGAACATATCCTTTATTAATTCATACATATATAATAAAACATTACATATTATGAACTAGGAGAATCATCATGGAAATTATAGGAGGAATGATGAGAGTTAGACTTGGATTGCATCTGGAACATTCTGCTTTAAAAAATGTAAAAAGATATTTTTATAGTATTTTGAGTTTATTTTAAATATTCCATAACTTAAAATAATACCGCACCTAGTTTCCTGTTTCTGTCTCCATTATCTCCTAGTAGAACAATCCTAGTTTAGAATTAATCCTGACCTCAAACCTTTAAAGAGTACACAAACTACCCTAATGTGGGCAATAACAGTGATTCCAATCTGATGATGGGACTCCTTGATTTTCAAGGCAAAACCTCACCTTGCTTTGTAACTGGATTCCTCCTTTTCATTAAACTTGTGACACTTGCTAACTAGGAATTTGATCCAGAGTTGGAACCTTTCCTTGTTTTGACCATACTTCTTTTCCATGCAGTCCTGCTCCTGCACCCGTAGGTAGAGAGGTCTTTTTAATTGTTGATAGATTTTCTTAGTATCTGCTGATTACCAAGCTGCATTTCTGAGGTGCTCCTGAGACTAGATTCTCTGATGCTTATGCACTTGTTCTGCTTTTTTTTAAGTCACCACTTTACATGGTGTTGGATCCATGGACACCTGCTGCATTCATGAGCTATCTTTGGGATATAAGCTCTACTCGTCTG
Organism: Nesogale talazaci; assembly: GCA_004026705.1. Classification (NCBI taxonomy): domain Eukaryota; kingdom Metazoa; phylum Chordata; class Mammalia; order Afrosoricida; family Tenrecidae; genus Nesogale; species Nesogale talazaci. The sequence goes on from PVJH01012425.1 coordinate 19,659, forward strand.
GATCTCACCCAGCTCTGTAGCCTCAAACCTTCCCCCACTCACTGGACAAGTGTAATAGATAGCTACAGCTTAGAGTGATGAAACTTGACAGCCTCGGCACTGCTAAGCTTTCTGATTTCCTTTCTAACCTGTGTCAGGCTGATCAAATTAAGCACTCTTGAGACCCAGGACCTTAAAATAGAAACCCATTTATTCAGACATAGCTACCTCTCGTTACCTTCCCTAACTCTTTAGACTCAGATATTTAAAAGCTTATGAGAAAATGCCATTACCTTCTAAGTTTGTTTTTCCATAAACTGTCTGAAGTCATTGTTCATGTTGGAAAGGGAGTCCTCTGTCTAAGAGTTGACAGGGTGACAGGGACATCATGAGACCTGAGTATGCACTCAGGAAGATGTGCCCCTAAACTACTTGCCTTATGAAATGCAACATGCTAGGGACCCTTTGGCCCTAAGGTTTCTGAAGAGTTTTACCTTGCAACCTCTGGAGCTTCCTGTTTTCTGAAACTTTCTCCCTGGATCACACTAGTCTGATTTCTTGTTTCTCTTCAAACCTCTCTTTATAGAAGATTGCAGTTCACCCCAAGCTGAGTGTTTTGTGGATTGGCCCACACCCAACTTGAAGCTTTCATCATTTCCAAAGCTACTGAATCTGATTTCAGTTCTTCACCTCCAAATCCATTGTGTACCTATTCCTCGGAACAGCCACCTCACCCCTACCAAGACAAACATAAGTATAAGGAGCATTAAAAGACATTGTAGAAGAGCAGAGATATTTAAACACCAAGTGCCCTACTCTAAGACAGGCCCCCAGAATTCAAGAATAAGCAAGACACACTACCTAACCTCTTTAAGTGGCATGGTGGTCAAACTGGTTGTGTAAAACCAAAGAGAATGGGTGAAGCATGAGCTAGGTTAGAGTCAGAGGCCAGGGAAACATCCCACTGGAGACTTCCTGCCAAATCATTTCAGGTATTATTAGAAGAAGTCAAGACCTGGGAGACAGAAGTAGGAATACAATTTCCTCCCAATGAACTAAAGTGTTTCCTGGGGACCAAGTGACAGAATACAGTCATTTTGCATCTCTGCATCCTATTTGTGGGACAGTGCCCAATGACGCTGCAGTGGGAATTTCAGCCAATGGTAGGCAGAGATGTGGGCACTGATTCTTATGTATGTCTTCTGATTGTATTCCATTTGTTCAAGAACTAGGTTTGTTTCCACTGGAACCCATAATCAGGCAGGATATGAACTATATATTCTTCCATATCCTTTATGAGCCCAAAGGATAGGCATTGGATTTGGCAGGATGGAAGAACAACTGAAGAAGTATACTCCAGAATTTGAGCATATTTAGGCGTTAGGGTTGTCCATCACCCATTTGATGAGAAGGGGTGCTGTTTCACTCTGGGAAGGACCATAGGGAGTTACAGGGTAACCAACGTCTTCTGGAGACCAACATGTCTGTAGGATTGTCTGTGGTTGGCCCTGCTGACAAAACATTTGGAGATCACTCTGGCCTCCTTGAGATGGTCAGAGTTATCCTTTGTGGCTTAGAGCTTCCCCACATATTCTGTCACATACTATACAGATGGAAATGCTGATAGGAGAATGAAACCCAAGAAGAACCTTGGCTAGCATATGGAGTGTATGCATTGGATATTTTGGAATAAGATAGAATAACATTTAAATAAATTAGATGGTGGGAAGAAGAAATGGCTTCCTCATTATCATGGCAGTAGTAAGAATGTCGCTAAAGATAGACTTTAGGAAATGGTTGAGTATCTCTACCAGATTAGAAGTTTCAAGTAATATACCTAAGTAAGTTTTTTTATAACAACAAAGGACTCTGTCTTTAGTATGATATTAAGAGGATATCTGTACAAACTGATATCCATCTATCTATCATCTATTTATATGCTTTAAATTTATTTTTTATTAATCATTTTATTGGGGGGGCTCTTAGAAGTCTTTTAACAATCCATCATTCGAGTGTATGAAGCCCAATTGTACATAGATTGCAATCAACATTTCCAAAACATTTTCTTTCTACTTGAGTCTTTGATATCAGCTCCTCTTTCTTCCCCCTCACTCCCACCTTCGTGAATCCTTGATTGATTATATATTATTGTTATTTCATGTCTTATACTGTTCATTGTCTCCCTTCACCTACATTTCTGTTATTCATTTTCCTGGGGGTGGGGTGGGCTAGATATCCGAACTATCGATGGTGATGGGTTCCCCCTCCCTCCCTCTGCCCCCTCCCCTGCCACCCAAACTGAGATATTTTGGAGAAATAGTAACAGCAGGCAAAAGTTCAGAGTATACAACACAGGAAGTAACGTCACCTTCAATGTACGTATGGATGAGCAGGAGGTGTTCACGGCAAGGGAAGTCTTGATGCATTTGTGAAGGCAGACTATAACCAATAAGGTTTTCCAAGTTTCCACTGGCATAAGTGGACATGGGACACTTGACTTGGGAACAGTCCAGAAAGAAGGTGATGGTATATAACGGGGAGGCAGGGGGCTTAGTGAGGAAATCCATTCCAAAGATGCCCTGGAGAAAGTGAATGCTTGGCAAGGGCTACCAATGCTTTTGACTTTCTCCCACAGGTGTTGGTTGTGAGTCTATCTCATAAGCACTCCATTTCTTTTCATTCTCTCTCTCTCTCTCTCTCTCTCTGTGTGTGTGTGTGTGTGTGTGAGAGAGAGAGAGAGAGAGAGAGAGAGAGAGAGAGAGAGAGAGAGAGAGAGAGAGAGATCAGGAGTCAAAGAACACTGGATCTTAAAAAAGCCAAAGGGAGCAAGTGAACAGAGAGCAAGACTTACAACCTTCCATGCTTTGCTGAGAGAGGCGTCTCTCTGAGGGCAAGCAGAGGATTTACTTTGTTTTCTCATGTGTGAGACCAAGGTGGATCCAATTACAGACTGCACCATATAAAGCATGGAGCACCGTGAGGACAAAGTCCTGTCCCCATAGGAGGTGGTTAGTAGAACCATTGATACTAAGAGAGGAAGTTCTTGCCATGTCCAGGCAGACGGGGGCAGCACATACATTCTGTGTAGTATTTGAGAACCTGTGCCATTTCTGCAGAGAGCGCTCCGGTCTTTAAGATGCATCCTCTAATCATGTCTCAAACAGGGAGGGCAGTAGAGGGAGGTTGCACTGACCATAGCTAGGGGCCAGGTGGGGATAGAGCACTTTCGGGGGGCTGCTGTGTAGAGCTGAGACAACAATCAAGAGCCCAAAGGATAATATGCATTTCAGAGGTATCAACTGTGGTCTTTAGTTGCCCCTGGAAATTAGTTGAGAATTCTTAGAATTGTACAATGAGCAAAGTGAGTGGTGAGTCTGAAATTTTACAAAAAAAAAAAATTATAAAATATGTAGACCAATATTAAAGTTTGGAAAGTACAGAGGTTGGTGCAGAAACCTAAATAGCACCTTGCTAAAGGCTGTGATTTTTCTTTCCGATGGAAGGATGTCATTTCTTCAAGCCATATACAAAAATCAGTGCGGTATCCTATCATTCCTTATTTGTGCTAGTTTAAAGAGCAATGTCAGACCAACTATTGACCATCTGCAAAAGTGAAAGAAAATTGCAGGCCACGTAACTGGTGAACAAGAGCTCTGTGGGAACTTAGTTACATCAATTATGCCCTGATTGTCCATGCTGCTTCAAGATAACCATATCTCTGTAAGGGTCTGTTTGTCCTAAGAGCCTGTTCAACCAAACATGAGGGGAAAAAATGAAAAAGGATTTAAAAATCACATTTGACAAATAAAAACCAGAATGATACAAAATAAGAGATTACCCAAGACTACCAAACCCATCCCCCTTCAGTCAATTCCAGCGCACACCTCGCCCTATAGGACCGAGTAGAACAACCCAGTAGCGTTTCCAAGGCTCAGAAACCTTCAGAAGCAGATCACCCCATATTGTACCCATGGAGGGGCTGGTGGGTTTGAACTGCTGCTCTTTCAGGTTAGTAGCTGAGCTCATGACTTCTGTGCAGCCAGCGCGTCTACGTGATAATTTGCCTATTGCCACCGAATCACAATAAGGACCTTTCACATGTAGGCTCTATAAATGTTTTTTTTTTCCTAAAGGGTATAGGTGCCTTGACATTTGACAGGTGTTGCTTATAAAGACAGTTCATCCAGTTTTTAGGCAATATTACCTGTGGTGGCCCTACCTCCATGATTTAAACCAAACTCCCTCTGGGAGAACAGAAGCAGCCCAGGATGCTTCCTGATAGCCTTTCAACTCCTCTTTATAACACCCCTCTGAGGCTTCTCTTCTTCATGTTGGATAAGAAGGACCAAGATCACTGCCATTGGGTCGATTCAGACTCAGAGGGATCGTCGATGGAGCTTCTGAGGCTGCATGTCTTTCCGTGAGCAGAGAGAGTCATGATTCTCCTGAGGTGCGACTGATGGGTCCCCATAACCACCTTATGACCAGCAGTCCAACACTTACCTGGCAGTGTCTCGAGGACCCAAGGCTTAGCTACTGCTGTCTAAATCCCACAGATGAGAGCATCTGGGACCGCACTCCCCACCACCCTGGTTGTGTCTCACTTGGTTCATGCTGGTATGGTCTGATGAGCTTAGAGAGAGACCACACTTCTTTTTCTGTGGGCCTCACATCTACATTCGTACAGTTGGAGGGTGCCTTTGCTAATTTGGGGTTAGCCACCTTCTTCTGACAAAGAAAATTCAGTGAGTCGGAGATGGGGGACTGCTTTGAGTGGCTATCAGAGAAACACCATTTCCTCTTCAGAAGATTGGCTGATTGCAGTCATTCCACTGGGGTGGGGGTGGGGGGCGGTGGGGAAGGTCACAGAAACACAGTTATTCTAGGATGATTGTCCTCGTTGTTGTTGAGGGCTACCAATAAACTGGCTTCTGACTCACAGGAATCCCGTGCGCACGTGCACAGGACAAAGCACTGCTCAGCTGTGCCATCCCTGGGACCAGTTGTGGTCTCTATCACTGGCTGGCTTCCAGAAGTAGGCCACCGGCCCTGTCTCTCTACTTTGTCTTGTTCCGAAAGCTCCCTGGGTTCCTGCTCATCATCATCTCTGAGTGATGAACATGTGGTAACTGTCCCTGAAGCATGTCAGCTGGAAGCAGGACTCAGGTCTTCACACCAAAGGTGCGGACTCGACCCCTGAACCACCGAGGCTCAAGATGTGTAAAACAAAAAACAAAACGAAAGTTGCAGAGTTCGATTCCTAGCCTCAGACTTGAACTGCTCCTCGGGGTTTCTGAGACTTGTCAAGAAAGGGTTTCAGTGGCACCCCTCACTTTTCTCTGAGGGGGAGTTTGAACGGCCAGCCTTGGCATCCCAAACAAATCGAGTTCAAAACGAGGTTTCTCCGGACCGAGTGGAATGACTGAGAACCCCGGTAGAAGAGGACTTTTCTGAAAGCTGGGACGAATCTAACCTGTGTCATTATCTGCAGTCTCCGCTCCTTTCTAGGCTAGATTTTGCCCACGCAGCACCCGGTGGCTTCTGAGATCGGCACGTGGTGTTCGGGTTTCACAAACATGAGTATTTCTTGCTTTTACAGATCTGATCACATGAGATGAGATCTGTTGGATTTGTTGTGGGTTAATAAGTAAACACTAGGAATGCTTTTGCTGCGTGTTATGTTTCATTCGGAAGGCAAAGCAGCCAGGCCACAAAGGCCTGATCGACTTAGGAACAACGTGTTCCAGGAGCTGCTTTATCATGTCATGAGATTATAACTAGAGACACAAGGGCTTCCCTTGTCCTTTAGAGGCATAATCCAGGGGCAAGTCATTCATCGCATATCTTTTTTAATGTAGCAAGCCTACATGCACGTGGCTCACATGCACAGGAAGTCTATTTCACCTTTTGCAAAAGACATTTTTGGAGAAATTATTTATACATTTTATCTTTGTGCATGAATTGATCTTATTCCTTTGGCTTACACGAAAGGGTTCTGAAATGCTGGATAGTGTCCATGCTTTGAATCGGCCATTTCTCTCTAACACTAGCTTTGCAAACTACAACTTCATACTTCTGGTTCATAATGAATGACATGCCTACCACCATTTAAAACCAGCAGGCCAGCCATCTTTAATGAAACCCTCTTCTGACGCGATCACATCGAGGCCAGATCATTTGTTTTAGAACTGCAGATAGTTACCCATCATGCTTTTTGCAATGGGATACATCTGTCTCTCACATACTGGGAATTACACCCCTAATTCAGTTTTGACCATGATGATTGAAATCAGCAGAATCATTGTCGTGGGATAGGCAGTGTGTGATAATAACACTCAAGTATTTTTTGTTAGTTCAACAAGCCTTTCATTGGCATGGCACTTAGGAATTGCCATCTATATGATTTACTAATAAGTATAGCCATGGTTTTAGGATTTGTTGAACACTTAATGACCACCCACTATAAAAAACATTGTGAGGTATGTTTAAAGAGCAGTTACAGCGGGCTTCTGTTTTTTGGAGAGACTCAGTAGGCAAGACTTGGACAGATATTGTTCTGTATTCTCATAGACTGTACTGTAAACTATGTGCTTTTAAAAAGCATGGTTCTGTTTTAAAAGAAAGGTGGTGGGCGCTGAGCCCCAGTGGCGTACGTGGTTGAGTGAGGGACTGCGGCCCGCGGGCTTGGTGGTTCAAATCCAGCGGCGGCTCTCAGGAGCTGCGCTGGGTAGCTCCCACGACCACCAGAGGGCAGTGATGCCCATTCCCCCCATCCGCACCCCCCCCCAAAAAAAAGACACACCAAAAAAAACAACAACAACAAAAAAGAAAGGTGGTGGGCCACACAGCCTTGGGAGAGCTATGCATGTCTCAGGGAGCATGGGTCTTATAAAATATAAAGTGAATGGAATAGTTCGTCCCTTAAATTTCAGAAGCATTTCTTCTTATCACTTGAATGGCTGATGAAATCAAACCAGACATGTAAGGCACCTTTCCCAAAACAAATAAATGAGGGCGGTTTCACTATCACTTCCTATTTTCTATTTAATATGTATTCGTTCACAATCAGGAATCCCACCCCCTACCCCACCCCATCATCTGAAAAAAAAGCAATGTGGAAAATATGGATTAACATAATCTCTTTCTACATATGAACTGCCAGCTGGAGCGGTCACTCAGGCAGGAAACAGGAATTCAGCAAGTAGGCCAAAGGGAGACTCAAGTTCTCAAACAGGAAGAGACATGGAATCCACTTCTGGCTGTCAAAGGCTGCCGTGCACAGCTCCAAAGCTCCCGGGGAAAGATGATGCCTGCCTTTGTAGTCCAAAGGCCACTGGGGGGATTAAGCTGAAAGGCTAGTTTTGTGCACATGCTTAATGTCACTGAAAGATAGAACCAGGCACAGTCAGCTAAATTTAGTCTAACCTGTGACAGTTAGTATGCCGTGGGATGTGGCCCTGTTTTCAGGTACAAAAGAGAGCCCCAAATCCCAAATATAGTTTGAGGAGAATATTTTTAAAATCTTACACAGGAAAAGGCAAAGGTATACCACCTTGGTGAGGGAGATCATTAGCACAAGGTCGCAAGGGTGCCCAAGGACATGTAGCAATTCAGAGACCTACAAAGGGACATGGGAGGGCAAAGAAAACTGTCATAAAAGGATGACTGGTAATAGATTAATATTGTATTTCATCTTAGCCAAAAAGCCAAAAAGTGATGATAGATCAATACATCACAGTTATTGGTGGGACTTCAGAGGAAGGAATGGGACCATGATTGGGACATGTATAAGATTGGTTCAAGGTCTCAAACCAAGGATGAGATTCAAGGTCATGTGAGCCTGGCACCCCAATGTCCATTAAAAGCATATCCAGGTTAAATCTCCAAGGGCTATGCCAATCCTCCCTGGACCAGTTCAGGTAGTGACTGTCACTGACTCTCTAATGTTCTCTGCGTGAGGGCAAAGCTATTCAGGCTGTTTGTTAATGGTCAGAAGGAATTCAATGCAGGCTGGATTTAGGCGGAGACTCATAAATGGATTCAGGCTTTCCACTATAAAATGTAGCCTTTGGAAAACTTGGTGCTCAGAGATTTAAGCTTCAATACAGCACAAATCACTCAGCCTCACGAGAGTAGAAGTCTTTCAAGTGTTTAAGACCAGGCTAGCTTCGGTTTAGATTCCATCTGAAAGTTAGAGGAATGATACCATCATCATGGTTGGTTGCAATCGCTGGGCACAGAGAGGAACTACTCTATAGACCCAGTGGTTCGCAACCTTCCTTATGCCGCGACCCTTTCATGCCATTCCTCATGTGGTGGTGACCCCCCCAACCATAAAATTACTTTTGTTGCTGCTTCATAACTGTAATTTTGCTACTGTTATGACTTGGGAGACCCCTGTTAAAGGGCTGTTTGACCCTCCCAGGGGTTGCGACCCACAGGTTGAGAACTGCTGCTATAGTTTTTCAAGATTGGGACCTTTTGGAAGTAGATTGTCAAGTCTGTTTGCTGACGTACCTTTGGGTGGATTTGAACTGCCAACTTTGGGCCAGTAGTTGTTTGTATAACTGTTTGCTGTTAACACCCAATGATTCTTGTATTTCCACAAAATACCAAAATACCATGGCTGACATAGACACCATTGCTAGAAGTTGGTTGCAAAAATGGTCCCACTGGGGGATGGACAACAGAAAAGTGGGTGGAGGGAAACATCAGACAGTGTACAATATGACAAAATAATAATAATTTATAAATTATCAAGGATTCGTGAGGGAGTGGGAGCGGCAGGGGAGGGGGGAAAGGAGGAGCTGACACCAAGGGCTCAAGTAGGAAGCAAATGATTGGAGAATGATGATGGCCACAAATGTACAAATGTGCTTGACACAATGGTTGAATGTATGGTTTGTCATAAGAGCTGTACAAGCCCCCAATAAAATGATTAAAACAAAACAAAAGAAACAACAACAAAGAAATGGCCCCATGGAAGTATGTAAGGTTTTCCTAGGTACTCTCTAAGGCAGCCTGGGTAGCAGGATGAATTACGCTTTGGGCCGCTAATCGAGAATTCAGCTGTTTGAATTCACCTTGTCACTGAAAGATTAGGATATCTGATTGCATAAAGATTTGCTCTGTGGGAACTCACAGGGGGCTGCTTTCCTCTGTCCTCTGGGGTCTATGTGTCAGAATTGACTTGAAAGCAGTGGGTTTGTTTTTTAGTTTTCCCTAATGCATTCACTAGTCATCTTCCATAACCTTTACTACTATACAAACTTGGGCTTCCATGGCTAAGAGCGCACAGCCCTACATCATGCTATGTATGGGATAGGTCTTGCCATCGACTCTCCTGAGCACAACACAGATCTGGCTTGTAATATTTATCAAAATGCTACTGAAGATCCTTTGCAATGCAAAGTGTATGCTGTTAGCTATGGTAATGTCAGTCCCAGAATTGTGGAGACCCCTGAGGCAGGGCAGTTGTGTCATCTGCATACCAAAAGTTGTTAGTTAATCTTCCTCAGTCCTGATACAGTGTTCTTCTTCATAAGAGTCCAACTTCTCACACTATTTGCCCAGCGTACAGATAGATGCTGGTACAACATTCACAGCTTTCCTGGTTTTAATCACCCAGTATTTCCTTGCCCTATCTAAATGACTGCCTCTTAGCCTGCATTCAGATTCTACAGGAGTACAATCAAGCCTTCTGGAATTTCCACAATACACGATGACATCCACAGCTCTTATGATATATATAGTCAATAAAACACAAGTAAACGTCTTTTTGGTCTCTGCTTTCAACCAAGATCTGTCTGATAGCAGCAATGATATTTCTCATTCCGTACTTTCTTTTGCATCTGGCTTAAATTTCTCACAGGTCCGTCAATTTACTGCTGCAACTGTATGGAATGATCTTTAGCAAAATTTTACTTGTGTGTTATATTTAATGACATTGTTTGATAATTTCCATATTCTGGTGCAATCATCTTTCTTTGGAATTTAATTGTGCCCCCAAATATAGAACTCTTGTAAGTAGTTCACTAAAATTATTAATATCTATTAGCTAATAATGAAATTACAGTCACCTTCAATTTCATTAAAAGCTGATAGCTTTTAAAGTCTTGCAAAAAGACTTCATTATAGCTGTTATTCTTTCCTTAGGAGTTTTTTTAATCGTTTTATTGGGGGCTCATACAACACTTATCACAATCCGTACACACATCCACTGTATGCAAGCATTTGTACATTTGTTGCCATCATCCTTCTCAAAATTTTCTTTCTACTTAAGCCCTTGGTATTAGCTCCTCCTTTTCCCACTCCATCCCCACCCCCCCTTTCTCACAGACCCTTGACAATTTATAAATTATGATTATTTTGTCATATTGTATACTGTCTGATGTCTCCCTTTGTCCACTTCCTGTTTGACCGCACCCCAGGGAGGAGGTTATATATAGATTCTTGTAATCGGTTCCCCTTTCTACCCCACCTTCCTTCCACCCTCCCAGTATCACCACTCTCACCACTGGTCCTAAAGGGATCATCTGTCCTGGATTCCCTGTGTTTCTGGTTCTTATCTGTGCCAGGGTACATCCTCTGGTCTAATCAGATTTGTGAGGTAAAATTCAGATCATAATAGTGGGAGGGAGGAAGCATTGAAGAACTAGAGGAAAGCTGCAAATTTCATTGTTGCTATACTGTACCCTGACTGGCTTGTCTCCTCCCCACAATCCATCTGTAAGGGGATGTCGCTTCTCCTTAGGTGTTTTGACTGAAGAGATTTTTTTTGGGGGGGGGGGCATCACTGCTCTCCGGCGGTGGGAGTAGGACCACTGCTGGAATTGAACCTCCAACCCAGTGGGCCGCAGTCCCGCGCACAACCACTACGCCACCGGGTCTCAGCCCTCTCCTTAGGAGTTTTGATGCACAGTGGTTACCCACTTGGCTGTTAACTGGAAGGTTGCTAGTTCAAACCCACCAGTGGGCAACTTATGACCTTAGAAACCTTAAGGATCAGGTCCTATAGGAGCTGTGCTACGGTATAAGCATGAGTCAGAATCGTCATGGAGCTACACAGTAACAGTTCTTTGACAAGTTCCTTGCTTTATCTGACATACACAAAAAAGGTTTGATGGTAACATTGTTCAACACACCTTTGCTTACATAATGTGTTTTAACAAAAGCATACTTTAAAAAATTGGAAAGTTTCCTATCCATGTGATGACAGATAAAGGAGTCTGGAGGACAGGGGTGATAGTGGAAGTCAACCGGTCTAAGTCACAACACCTTGGGGGTTGGGAGAGCTGAATATGACAGCTTGAGGCATCTTCACAGAGCCATCTTCCTTGCTGCATGCCTTCATTATTTTCTAAATGGATAATGAACACCCACTGTGTGCCCCAGTAAGCAAAATAGAGATTATTCCAGCTAGTGGAACGTAGTCTCATGGAGGAAAGAGAGACATTAACTATACAACTATACAAAGTCAAATCATTAAGTTGTGATACTTTGAGGAAAAACGTAGCATCCTGGATAAGAAAACTTTCTGAGTCTGGGGACTTAGGACCAGAGTTCCTGTGGAAATAACTAGAGCTGAAGGCTGAGAGATTTGTGGGTATGGTCAGGCTAAGATGGGAGGTCAGTGTATTAGAGCTTAATGTGGTTACAGTGAAAGCCCCAAATTCGTTTTGAGTCTCCATGTAGACTCTATTGAATTCTTTGTGACCATTTTACCATTTGCATAAATGGCTTAGTGGATTGGACAGTGGATTACTACCACTCTCCGAAACAGTCCCCTAGTCCTTAGGGACTTGCCTGTATATGCCCTTAATGAAAATTGGAGTAGCAGGGTTCCATGTCACAAATCATACTTTGACCGCCTTGGTCAGAAGACTCTGAACCAGTCACGTACATTAGTCTAGCATATTGTCCAACACATGGCTCCATGTCTACTGCTTCTCAAGTCCTGCCTGCAACTCTAACGGCTTCCTTTGCTCTCCTCTGTTCTAGCTGAGTTACAGCTCTCTGTAAAGGCTTGGATACAATTCATACCTTGAGTGATGGTCTCCTTCGTCTGGTTGATGTGTTTTTGAATGGATAAATATTTTCCTTGAGGTTTATTTAGACATAACGAATGCTCTCCTTAAATTGCATTTGAGATTTGGGTTTGTTTTTTGGTGTTTGTTGGTTTGTTTTTGTTCTCCTAAAGCAATAGAAAGATCTTTCCCTATTGAAGGAGATGTTTATGGGGAAGCTCTGAGGCAGGGAGAGGCTGGTCCAGTTTTGAGGAAATGAGAGGACCATAAGATTGAGAATGGGATGAGAGTAGAGGGAGAAGGCAGCGCACGGGAAGATTCAGACCTCACTGAAGAGTTTAAGCAGAGACGGGGGTGGGAGTGGGTGGGAAACGGGTGGTGGTGAGCAGTCAGATGAAGGGATGTGCCAATCCTCTGGTGTGAGGGTCAGTATGCTTCCAATGGGGAAAATGGCCAAAGCCAGAGCAAAGTCAATTGGTAGAGGAGCTTTATAAACAGAGAAATGTAATGTTTTCTAAGGAGTCCTGGTTGTGCTATGAGTACGTGTTGTGTTGTTAAATTCAGAGGTGGTAGTTCAAACCCACTAGCAGCTCTGAGGGGTAAAAATGAGGCTGTCTGTTCCCAGAAAGATTAATATGTTTAGAATTCCTGTATGGGCTAACTATGAGTCTGAGTAGACTCAACAACAGTGAGTATTTTTTTAAGGAGGACTGGTGGTGCTCAGCTGCTAACAGAATGGTTGCTTATGATCCATATAGTCCATTCATATGAAATAGTGAAAGATTCTATGGGAAAATAGTGAACGAAGCAGAAAACATCAAGACAGAATGAATACATAGAGTCATCGTATCAAAAAGAACTAGTCAACATCCAGCCATTCCAAGAGTTAGCATATGGTCAAGAACCAATGCAACATGAAAGGCATTAGGCAGAAATCAGGCTCTAAGAATTGATGGAATACCAACTGAAATGTGTCAGCAAGTTAATGAAGCAATGGGAATACTCACTTGTCTATGTCAAGAAATCTGGAAGATAGCTGCTTGGCAATTGACTGGAAGAGATTCATTTCAAAGAAAAGTGAACCAACAGAGTGCGTACATTATAGAACAATATCACATGTGAATAAAATTTTGCTGAAGACCATTCGACAGCGGACCTGCCAGAAATTCAGGTCAGATTCCAGAGGATGTAGAACAAGGGATATCTTTGCTGATGTCAGATGGCGCTTGGCTGAAACCAGAATATACCATAAAGACATCTACTTGTGTTTTATTGACTGAAAAAAACCACCATTTTATTGTGGGGATCATAACAAACGATGGAGAGCTTTGAGAAGAACAGAAATTCCCTACCATTTCCTTGTGCTCATGTGAAATCTGCCCATGGAGGTAGTTGTGCCAACAGAAAAAAGGAGTTTATATGGTTTAAAATCAGGAAGGGTGTGTGTCAAGGTTATATCTTCTCACTATACTTCTTCAATCTATATGCTGAACAAATACCCCGAGATTCTGGACTCTAGGAAGAATTCATCAGAATTAGAGAAAGGTCTATTAGCGACGTTCAGTATGAAGAAAACACAACCTTGCTTGCTGCAAGTGAGGACGGCTTGCAGCACTTGCTTATGAAAATCCAGTATTGTACCTCAGAATGATTTCTAACTCAATGTGAAGAAAACCAGGGTCCTCACCACAATGAATTGATAGTTCACATCATAACAAATGCAAAAAAGAGTGAGGTTGTCAAGGATTTTATCTCGCTTGGATCAAGAATCTATGTCCATGGAAGCAGCAGTGAAGAGATCAAATGATGGAAGATGTGAATGAACCTTGTGAAACCACATACAACTTGAACCTGTAGATACATAGGGAAGCACAAAGATCTCAGACACAAACCTCATCGCAGCTATAAAGGACTTCAATCTGTGAACACAAGAATCAAAGCCATCAAGAAAAAGAAAAATGGAGGAACTAAAAGAGGAAACAGCACTTTCATCCAACTTTAGGTCTTTCTCCAATGGGTCCCAGTCAGGAGAGGGCTGAGTCATTGGCTGGGGATGGAAACCAAAGGTTTTGGTGGCCACTTTCCCTCACTACAGGCCAACTGTTCCCTGTTGGAGGATCCTTCAGAGAAAAGATGCCCACAAGTCTGGGACATCAACCTCTGTTAAGGCATTTATTCAAGGTTAGAGAACAATTGATGCATTTGGATTAGGGTGCTGGTGAAGAATATTGAAAGTACCATGAGTTGTCAAAAGAACAAATACATTTGTCTTAAAGGAAGTATAACCAGAATGCTCCTTGGAGGCAAAGATGGAGAGCCTTCTCATGTATTTTGGACTTGTTATCAGGAGATACCAGGCCCTGGAAAGAGACATCAAGCGGGGGCAATGAAAAAAAAGAAGGCCTGCAACAAGAGGCATTGACACAGTGACTGCAACCACGGGCTCAAACATAACAATTGTGAGGTGGTGCAGGACTGTACACACAGTAGGCAGCAGGCTCTCATTGACCTTCCAATGTCAACTGGTTTTATAGAGTTGTTATCTCAGTCAATGTTTGGTATGTGTTTCTTGGGGCCAGGCTTCTGGCTTGGGCAGTCATGTGGATTTTATGAGCTCCTTTCTGGTCCTCTTTTTCACAGTGCATGCACAGCAGAGGGGCAAGCTGGAGCCTGAAAATCCAAAATGGAATTGATAGTAAGCATGTCTGGCATACTTAGCATAGCTAATTGGGCATGTGCACAACTCCTTTCTTTATTCCTGGTTCAAATCCTCTGTTAGTGCTGGGACTGCCATTTAGGCATTGTGGCTATGTGTTGCAAAGTCAGCAGTTGGAAACCATCAGATTCACCACTGAAAAAAGATGTTAGTCTAGGAGACCTATAGAACAGTTCCATCACTTTCTACAGGGCCACTGTGAGTCGTCACTGACTTGATGGCAGTGATTTTGGTGAGCTTTTCTGGAATGGTTATGCGTGTTTCCGTCATGCAGGTCTCTTTCACTAGTTGAACCTGGTCTTTTAGGAGAAGGAAATTTGTGATCTGGAAAGGGTGTGTATTAGTCCGGGTAGACTAGAGAAACAAATTCATGAACACGCATATGGATACAAGGGAAAGGTTTATATACAAGAGGAATGAGACATTGAGAAAGCATACCAACCCAGTCCAGTCCAAGGTCATAAGTCCAATATTAAGCCCATATGTCCAATACCAGTCTATAAAGTCTCCTTCCAACTTACGAAGCACATGTGATGACACTAGGACAATCACAGGCAAGTGGGTGCAGAGTCTTGTGTGTCTGGTGGCAAAGAAGCATCTCAGCACTTGCAGGGGCTCCCCATGGCCTCCTGAGCATCTTATCACTGGCAGGAGTTTCCATGTGACTTCTCTGGCCCCAGAGGTTTGGCTCCATCAAGGCAAGCCCATGCGGCCTCTTCTCTGGCTCCTCCATTCTCCAGGAATCAGGATCCATCAGCATGCTGTCATCTCTTCTTGTCAGTAGCTCATCTCCAGGAGAGAGTGAGTCAAGTCTCTCTCCTTCAATTGGGAAGTACCATGAGACTTCCCAGAATTCTCTGGAGAAAGCCATTCCCACACAGGGGTCTCATTGGCTATCTCCAGATTGGCGGGCTATACTCTACCCCTAGTCTCCCAATCATGAAATTGACATCAAGTACATGACCACCACAGGGTGCATAGACTTTATAGGTTTGTTATTCTACAAGGTCACACTGTCTGTCATGCCTCTGGGTCTGCTATACTTCAAGGCACTGCTTCTGCAACTTGTGCTTTCTCTTTGGTTAATTTTTTATAGCCAAACAGATTATATTCAAAACAATGGACTTTTATACTTGAAATATGAGTTGAATTTCATGGCATTGGATTATCTCTCTCTAAAGCTTTTTTTGTTTGCTTATCTTGTAAAGAAAAAACACAAAAATTCAGAGCCAGGGCCATCTGTAGCTATACCTCACTGCCTTTGAGTGGATTCCCACTCATGGAGCCTGTAGGACAGAGTAGAACATTGCCCATGTTATGATTTGGCGGCTAAATCTTCATGGAAGTTGAATGCCTTCCCTATGGGCCAGGGTCGAACCAGGCAGCCCCTGGCCTGGGCTGTTCCCTGGACGGGGCAGCTGCCTGGACCAGGAAGCCCCTTGCATCCCTTTTTGCATCAGCCTCACTAAGAAAGAGAAGACCAACCTGCTGAACTTTGTAAACCCTGCCTCTGGCATTTCACAGAGCTTATCTCCCTGAAGGGCACAGTCCCTTCACAGAACTTATCTCTCAGGGCCGAGTCTGTACAGTCTCTTCCCAGAGTGTTCCAGGAGGAGGATCTATGTTCTCACAAACCATATTCTCACTCAGACCCTGCAACTGCAACATCAGAAAGCCCCATCCCCTAATTGGTACATATGTCCTTGGCTCAAGCCCTATTTATGTCCCACTGTCTGTCAGGTGCAGCTTCCCTGGCTTCTCTGGCCTCGGGAACACTCAGGAGCCCAAGATGCTCCTGTCTCTTTCTCTGCTGTCCCTTCCCTTTCCCAAAGTCCTGCACTACCTCCAATAAAGTCTTTATATTTGCATTTCAGTTTTAACTGAGCTCTGTCTCCTTCCTGCAGCTCCGTCTAACCTCTCATCTTTTTTTTTTTCCTGAAGAGCAGCTGGTGGTTTCGAACTGCTGATTTTGTGGTTAGCAGCCCAAATTGTAATGTAGTACTTCCCATGTTATATATTTGTTGTATTTCAAAGTACTGCAGAGCAAGACACATGCTTGTCCTGCTAGAGTGAGCTGTGAGGAGTTCTGACTCTTCTAATGCAGGTTTGTGTGCCAGAGTGGAGTCCACTCTTCATTTAAATTTGCAGTACTATGGAAGACACAGCAGAGCTCGGCTAGTACTATGAAAGGGTGGCCTTAATTGGTTCAAATAGTATCTTAAAATGATTTTGTTTTTTAATAAGACTCTTTCATGTTTGTTGAAATACTAGTTTCATTAAAATGAAGGTGTTATCCTAACTTTAACACAGTGCCTCTTCTTAATCTCTCTCTCTCTGCTTTTTAAACCCTGATTGGGAACCAACAACGGGGAGGTTGAGCAGGTGGTCAGTCTTCTGTTTTCACACTCGAAGAAGGCCAGGGTTGCTGAGGGAGGTATGCCTGGGATCTCCATTCAGCTGCTTCCTAGTCGCTCAGCTGGTGCGGGTGTGCTTGGGGACAGGCTTATCACATTTCACTTGCCTTGCGTATGTTTAATATAAAGATTCAGTTCATTTCCCGTTGACTGCCTGTCCTACTTGTTGTGTGCATGCCTAAGTGTAATTCAGGCTTACCAGCTCTGCTTCTCGGCTAGTTAAATTGCCATGTTTTATGCATGCGGGAGTTGAGACCGAGTGATAAGCTATCTTGATTTACTTGAGTCACTAATGACAGGTCTGGAGTTGGACCTTAAGGTTCTGGATTCCTGTCCTTTAGTGAAACCCCTCATGATTTTCCAGCCTTCTGTCTCAACCCGTCAAATTTTATTCTTTGGAACAATTAATGATTTCATCCCACATCTCTTTGTATCTCTTTTTCCCTCAGAACTGATTTTAAGTAGGGACAGAAGAGGTGGTTATCTTTGTGGATTAACTACCAATGGAAAAAGGCGACCCTTTACTTCCTATTTATCTTGTCTATTGTAATAAAATAATAGGCGCCTCAATGGTGATCGTATAGTGGTTATGTGTTGTCTGCTAACTTCAGGGTCAGCAGTTCAAAACCACCAGGAGCTCTGAGAAAGAAAGAGCCTTTCTATCCCCATGAAGAATGTCTTGGGGACCCACAGGACAGTTCTACCGACTTCTCTGGGATCATTATGGGTCAAAATTGACTTGGTGGGAGTGACTTTGGCTCTTTAATGTTATTAAATGCCAAAAGACCCCCCCCCCAATCTCTTTGTCATGGAATTAATTCTGAGCCACAGCAATCTGATAGAGCACAGTGGAGGTGCCCCACATGGTTTTGAAGGCTCTGTTCATTACTGATACTGACGGCCACATCTTCCAGTGAGTGGCTGCAGGGCTCCTCTTTCTGTTAGCAGGATGTGCTTAAACACTGTGCCACCCAAATAAACCAAGTCCCAGTGAAATTGCTTCCTCTTTATAGTCACTCTATAGAAATATGTGATGATTTAGCCAAGTGTTTTTTAACAAAAGCAGCGATAATGCTCTGACCTAAGGGATTTTAGGAATGTCAAGGTCATTGGAAATTAAGTCTTAGGATGCTCTTCTTCCTTGGACTACAAGCCTCTTAAGTGACCTTTCTCTGGTCTCCTTGAGGGCCATTCTCCGCAGGGAAGTATTAAAAAAAACAAGACCCCCTCCAAAAAAAAACCAAAACCAACCCCCCAAAGTAAACCACACGGCTCTCTCCCCTAATTGAAAACTGTCCAGTGAATTCTAATGCACTGCATAAACTCCAGTTCCTCTCGAGGCCCTACAGGATCTGCTCCACATTTAATGTTTACCTCTCCAAGCTCAATTCCTCTTACATCCTAACCTTTTCTTTTCCCGAAGTGCATCAGAATAGGTCCCAAGTGCTCCTCACTTTTCCATCTGCTATTCAAATTGCTGCTTAAATGTCTCCTCCAAAGGACCCTCCCTGAAATAGCCATCCAATCACAGGCATCTTCACATCACCTTATTTCTTCACCTACAGCTCATCACGCAAGTGTATGCCCACCCCTACTTCCCACCCCCTACCTCCGTCTCCCAGATAAACTCACGCGCACGTGCACCGTCTACATGGATGGCCCACGTACAGTCTAGAGTGGTGCATTAACAGGAGCAGAGCAACAAAAACTTACGGAGGAAGTGAATGCGCATTATGAATGCGTCTCTCCTGACCCCGTCCGTCCTCCCAACCGAGCAAGATTTGACTCAATGAATGAAGCCACACTTCACACGTCTTTTGTCATGTCATCTGGTATTTAAAACTTCGCCCTTGAGCAGGTGCCCAAGACTGTGTAACTCGACTGGGCTGGGCCTTCCGATTTTAGGGGGGGAACTATTCAGCGTATTCCATCTGGGGAATGGCTTCTCGGAGACCAAGGCTTTACTTTGCACTTTCGATACCACGAACGGAAGAGGTGAGCGCTAGGGCCGGGGAACCCTGGATGCTAATTCTGCCATTCGGATCGGGCGGTGCGCTGTGAGTGGTCCTCCCTAGAGATGCAGGGAGAAGGGGCGGAGCCATCCTTCCCTCAGCTCCCCCCACCCTCCCCCTGGATGGGCCTTCCCAGGGCCGTCGGATCTGGTGGGGCTGCCGATCTGGGAAGGATCCGGAGCTTCCAAAAAAGACCAAGCTGGCCTTGAGGAATACGAAAGTTCCAAGTGGCCTCAGGGGGTAAGACCAGGGGACCAAAGGGAGGGAAATGGGGCCTGAGAGCAGACCCGCGGAGCGAGCCCAAGCCTGGTTATCTTGCCAGAAGAAAGGGTTAAACCGTTTCCAAGGCAACCGACCAGGAAGCGCGCAAGACGTCCGCCGGGGTTCGTAGGGCAGCGTCGAGTTAAAGCTCCCACGGCCGCCCGGGTTCTGGCCAATGGGGAGGGCGTCGAGGCGTCACGTGAGTGGTGGGGCCGGTCCGCTGGGGCGGCTCCAGCACGTGGGACGGTTTTTCCGTGCGGCTTCTCTCCTTCTTTCAAGCCCACCCACTTTAGCGCGGGCTGGGCGGCGGGTTGCTCTCGCGAGAGGCGAAGCGTCCTCTCGCGAGAGTGAGTGGGAGGCGTGGGGAATCGGCTCTGTCGCGGGCTGGAGCGGCTGCGGCGGAAGCCGAGGGGGTGGGCAGGGCCGGGGAGGGCCCAGGGTGGGGAGGGGGGAGGGCCGGGGGCTGGTGCGGGACGGGTGCTGGCTGCCGGCCCCGCCCGCGCGGCTGGGCGTTGCGGACCGGTGCCATGCCTGTGAGCTGCGGAGATTGCGGCCCCCAGGTGAGCCGAGCTGGACCCCACGGCGGCGTAAGCGGCACGTTGGCGGGGGAGGCGGTGATGTGGGGGGCCGAGGTGGGCTCTGGCGTCCCTGCGCCCGGCTCCGGGTTGGGGCCGCAGGAGGGCTGCGTCTGTGGGAGGAGCGGGCGGACCGGGGAAGCCAAAGCCCGGGGCCGTGAGGGCTGCGAGGCGCCGAGACCCCGCGTCCCCGGAGCCCCACACGCTCCGCTTTGGGTGACAGGTCCCGTTTCTGCCCCTTGGGCGGCCTCCGAGCCGGGTGCTGCCTGAATGTGGAGGTTGGTGTTCCTGGTACGAGGAGGACGTTGCCCTTTGCCCGCACACGGCAGGCATCGTCAGTGCGAGAAATCTTGAGCCTCGCAACCAGTCACTACCCCAGGCTATGTCAGAAGCAGTAGGCGTCAGCTCCTTAGATGACCGATATTTGGATTTGTTGTAAAATTCTCCACTGAACGGCTCTTCTCCCTGATGGCGCAGTGGTTCAGCACTGGGCCGCTAACGGAAAGGTGGCAGTTGAACCCACTAGCCACTCCTTCGGAGAAAGATGTGCAGCCTTGGAAGCCATCAGGGGCATTTCTCGGTCCTAAAGGGTCGCTGTCACGGGGCAGTGCACCATGGAATGTCAGACACTGAATGTGGGTGTTAGCTGCCCCAATATTCCAAAAGGTTTGGCAATCCCGTTAGATGCCACCATCTAAGCTGCTTTATAAAACCAGGGAGATTTGCTTTTGCTAATGGTAAAATGACAGTAAAGTTAACCAAGGGCATTGATTGAACTTAGCATTCTGTTATCTCTCACTAAAATCCTATTAAACTGGAAATGGCTTCGCCTAACGTGTTAAAAACAATGAGGATGAGAAATACTGCTGAGGATCCCTCTCCCGTGACCCTAGTGCAAATTGCAAAAAACTCGGGTTCTCTTTTCAGCTTTTGTAATTCCTTGCAGAATATTTAATTTTTTTTCTTAGCTTCTTTCCAACTTGTTAGGGATGTGAAGCGAGCCACCAGTGGATTTTGTTAGGTCTGAAAATTATGAGAAATACTAAGTAGTCAGAAAATATAGGATCATAATCTGAAGATGATTTTGTTTTAGGGTCCTATTTATGATGTTGGAGTACAGAGACAGTACCAACATAATTGGCATCCGTTAAGATGGCATAATGAGCTTTCCTTAGTATGTGTCACCACCTTAAGAAAAATAGTACACCGGTTATTCATATAATGTCCTTGAGGCAAAAGCGTGACTTCAGAATTGACAGTGAATTTCATGATTAATTGTAGGTGTGGGTAGCTAATTTATGAAGGATCAGAGTGTCTGAACAATTTTGGGATCAGGTAGTGGTAGTGCTGAAACAACACGATGCGTGTAATTAATGTCACAACAATTAAGAAATATTCAAGTAGATGCTTTATTACATACGCGAGGGGCCTTCAAGCCATTCATAGAAAAATGGAGTTAAAGAATGATGATTTTTTTCCCATGAACTTTTTGAAACCCCCGTGGTGGTGTAGTGGGCTATGTATTGAGCGACTAATTGTGAGGTCAGAGGTTTGAACCTACCAGTGCATCAGAAAGATTTACTCCCAGGGTTCCAGTTTTATATGGTTTCATTCTAAGCAAAACCTTTAAACGTTACCATCGGTATGAATCCACCGGCAGCTCTGCAGGAGAAAGATAAGGCTTCCTGCACCAGTTAGCATTTAAAGTTTTGGAAATCCAGTTTTACTCTGCCTTGCAGGGTCACTGAGCCAGAATTGACTTGATGCCAGTGAGATTGGGTGTTTTTTGTTTTTTTTTTGAAGGTGAAGAAGAAGAGTTTGAGGAGTTATCAGAAGTAAGTTCCCAAGCTGAACTAGTAACCAGTGTCTAGTGTACTCTTCAAAAACTGCAGTAGTTTTAGCTGCACTGTTGCTGAAGAAGTAGCGGTATACTCTCAGGCCAGTGTTCTTTCTCAGTTGCTCAGGATGTAGCCCTTGTTTAAGACGCAAAACCCCAGTGAGAAATTAATTCTGTGGACTTCGAGGGGAAGCTCAGAAGCTGGGGAAATAGTCTTTTGTCTCAAGAAGCTGGAAGAAGGCCTTTGTGTAAATAAATCACTGTAAGTCTAAAAACAGTTCTACGTGTGCGGGTCCGTTTCGAACAACAGGGTTTAAACGTGTCTCTGGTGCCAGTGGATGTTTGTAGACAAATGCTCTCAGCGGTATGCTTTTATCTGGTTAGTGTGCCTTTAAAAGAGGTCCCCTTCCGACCCAGGGAAACTGCTGGGTTAAATTCAAGGCAGAGAGGTTAGCACAGAAGGTGAGGATAACTGGTTTAGGGGCTTTTGGAAGCCCTTGACAGATTATTCTTGAAAAATACTGCGTGATCATAGGAGCTTCTTATGAAGAAAATGCACAGCTGCTTGGGTGAGAAAGAGACCAAGAAAGTTAAGCTGAGATTCTCTCTCCCCACCTCCACCCCCCATATGACAATGTACCTGCTCATTCTTCAAGGGTAGCCAGGAATGCCCTAAGAGAATTTCTCAGGGAACCATGCCTCCCACGCATTGGGATCTTGCCCCGTCAGACTTGAGCACCTCTAAAAGGAGTACAGTTTGAGTTTCCGAAGGATGCCACCAGCTATTGTTTGAATGTGGTGTAGGTTGAGGGGCGGGCATCTGTGGCGAAGGGGTCGAGCTGCGGGAGCACCGCTTCCACCTGCACGGAGACCTAGACCTAGGCCCTCAGGAGCAGCCACTTCTGTTGGAGTACCTTTGCTTACAGCTTGCTCCGACTGGGTAGCGAGTGACACCTTTCACTCACTCTCACAGGCGCACGCACACACAGGGCTTTAACAAGTACACAGGAAGACAATATTTTATCTTTTTATTTTCCCCACAAATATTTTGAAGCTCCTTGGATTTATCCATCCATCCATCCCCTTGGCCCCCTTTAATTCAAGAAACTTATTCTCTAGGAAATGAAATCAAACCAATTTGGTTGATGTAGGTCATTTTGAGAAGATTTTCCCATTGTGAGTAGACACAGGACTACGAGCTAAACTTGGAGGAAATGTGAAAATTTTAGCAACTGTTCTTTGTGAGCTGGCGCGGTGCTGATGTGGTGATTGGTGTTGGGCTGCTGACTGCAGGCTCAGCCGTTGAAGCCACAAGCCTCCAAGAGTTACAGCTGCAGAAACCCACAGGGGCAGTTCTACCACGGGTCGCTATGGGGCAGCGTCAACCCCAGGGCAGTAAGAACAAGAAAAAAGGAAAAGCCCAGTCTAGATTGGAAACGTTTGTCACATTCCCTATTGGTAAACTGATGCCAGAAGTAAGAAAAATAATCTTAAATTTGTTAAAATCTGTTTACCAAGACACAGTTACCTCCATTCTTTTTCTAAGGAAAGACAGTGTAAAAAACTATCTTCAAACTTTGAGTGTGCAGATATTTGTGGCTTTGTCTTTCCTGGAAAAAGTTAGTGAGATAATGGTCTGACTACTTTGGTGAACAGATTTTCTATTATTTTCAGTCTAATGACCTGCATCTTAGTAATAAAACAGCCATTAAACTACTTGGGGGAAATGAGCGTTGGGGATAAGGTAATAAGAAGTCTAAGTCCCCACTGAAGCAGTTCTTTCTGACTCAAAGCAACCTCATGTACAGTTTCTGGGGCTGTGTAAATTTTCACGGGAGCAAATAGCATCATCTTCCTCCTGCAGAGGGTGTTGAACTGCCAACCTTAAGCAAGAAGCTACCAGGGCTCCTCCGTAGGCCTGCGTGAAAGGCATACAAATGGGTAACATGAGGGAAGGCCACAGGAAATACACAATCAGTTTGAAATAGAGGCATCCAAATGTCTTTATTTTCCTGTTTATTGCTTACATTCAAAAGTTCACTGTAATTTTAAACTAGGGGGTAAAATCACTTAACACGTATAGATTGAAGAAGGAAAAATAAGCATTTGGGGGTAATTCCCTCCATGAGTGAACAGTGGAACGAAGCACTTCCTGGTCCTGCCCCATCCGTGGCAGCGTTTGGATGCCCTATCTAGCTCATTGTCGCCTGAGCGGGCATTGAAATGGCCTTCCGACTGAGGGAGCTCCCCTTCCAGCCCCGCATCAGAGAATAGCTGATGTGTTCCAAAGGGTTTTAATTGACAAGTGATGGGATGGTAGATTACCAGACCTTTCTTCCTCTCAGCCTAGATCCTGGCATCACCATTTCTGGCATCACAACAACACAGAGGTTTCCATGGCTTGAGACTGACAGGGCATGGGAGGTAGAGGCAGTTTGCAGTGTTTTGTTTCTTTGACTTCTGTTAGTGGCTTGAGAATTATTTGGCTGCAAAAAAATACAACCAATTTGAATTGGTTTCTGTAGAAAGCCTGTCATCAAACTCTGCATGATGCCCAGCTGAGGGTCCTGTGAAACAGAAATTATTCAGCAGTAGTTAAAATCATTTTTTTTTTCAGGGAACTGAAACATGGTCTTTGTCACCACTGCCCACTACCTGTCTCAGTTCTTTTATGATTGGTCTTCTCTGTATAGCAGTAGTTCTCAACCTGTGGGTCGCGATCCTTTTGGGAGTTGAACAACCCTTTCACAGGGCTCATCTGATTCATAACAGTAGCAAAATTACAATTATGAAATAGTAATGAAAATGATTTTATGGTTGAGGGATTATTACAACATGAGGAACTGTATGAAAGGGTTGCGGCCTTAGGAAAGTTGAGAACCGCTGCTGTAAAAGCTCTTGGCTTCTGCTTTTCTATCTCACTCTGGATTGTCACGCTATGAAAGCCACATCCACTTTGACTTCGGCACAAATCTCCAGATTCCTGGAGAGATTATCTGATTGGCTGGGTTTTGGGCAGGAGTCTCCCTCTAGCCCAGCTGTCTGGGCGTGATTGATGCTAAGAATGAGAAAGTTTTAGAGTGGGACTTCTGTGTATGTCACATTATACAGGTCTGCACCTTCCAGACTGGGCATATCTACCTCTCTACGAGAGGCGGAGCGGGAGCTAAGAAATGATGGACACCTCAGAATGATGGGCACCTTCCGCATTTTGAGTTCTACATTGAACTTGTTCTGGGTTGGTAATGGTCTCGCCATTTTGACCTTTTGTGCCTCGTTTTCCTTATATGCAAAACTGACTCTACGAGTAGCATCTGCTTTTATGAGAATTAGAGATTCATATCTGTAAAGCACTTAAACTGCATGGTGGGCAGCTGGGCAGTATGAGGGTCTGATATTATTAGGAAGATATGTAAGTCTGAGTAGACTAGAGAAACAAATTCATAAGCATGCATATGTATATGAGTTTTATATAAAGGATAACTGTACATTAAGAAAACATTCCAACCCAGTCCAGTCCAAGGCCCTAAGTCTGTTATTAACCTCTATGCCCATTACCAATCTTTAAATTCTTCTTCAGACTCAACGAAACATATGCAATGAAGCCAAATGCAGGATGATCACAAGTCATTGGGTCAAAAGTCTTTGGATCCAGTGGCATTGTAAGCATCTCAGCACTGGCAGGTCTCTCTGTGGCTTCTCTGGTTGCATCCATTTGGTTTGTCCGGCTCAGGGCGCTGGAGTAGTCAGCTACAATGTCTTCCAGGACATTGTGTGTGGAGAGTCTCTCACTTCCAAGGAGGAAGTACCAGATTCCCCAGAATTCTCAGGAGAAGGCCATACCTACTCAGAGATCATATTAGCTATGATTGGATGGACAGCGTTGACTCCATCCCATACACTCTAAATCCTCAAATTGACAAATGATTATATATCTACCCCAGAGTGTAAGTAAAAAAGTATTGCTTCCAGGAATCTAGTTCCTACATGAAAGGATTTATTCCAAACAAAATGTGTTTCTTTGATCAGTAAGTGGCTACACATTCTCTCAGTGACATACTTGTCTTAGTCTCCTTAGGGTGCCTTCAAGAAAGGTTACTTTTTGTGTGTGCTTTGGGTTGGGGTAGGGAAGTTTTGTGATCACGGCTAATAGTCAAGTTTTTAACAGCTTGAGTGGATATCTTCCCCAGACATAAGAGCTTTGCAGTGAGTTGATGGGAATGCTGCCCCACCTAAAAACAGCAGTGTTTTAGATGGCTCACGCATCTGAAGGATGGTTGGGCAGACCTCAAAGATGAGCCAAGAGATGATCATTAACCTCAGTGAACGAAGAAACTAGTTGAAGTCTAGAAACTGGTGGAAGAGGATCACATGCAATTGACTATTGGTACGATAACTGAACTTGTGATCTCACATAGTTTTGAATTTTCAGCATTCACTTGACATCTTGGCCTCAGCAAACTTTGGGCTTAATGGGTGACAAAAATATTGTATGAATAACTACTTGCTCAAAGAACTGATCTTTTTTTCCATTAGACTTTAATGAACTTAGTGAAGATGATTTTATGGAACAAGTTGTTACTCGGAATAAGTCTTAGATTTACCAATACAACCCAGTGAGCATGGACCAGTGAAAATATTAAAAACATTGGTCTCTTAGGAGATCTACTGGGCTAGTGAATTTCAGACAGGGCAGTCAGCTCATAAAATTATGGCAGTTTTAAAAAATTACAAATGGATGAGCCTTTTAAAAAAATCATTGAGGGCTCATATAACTCCTATCACAATCCATACATCCATCCATTGTGTCAAGCACATTTGCACATTTGTTGACATCATTCTCAAAACATTTTCTTTCTTTTTGAGACCTTGGTGTCAGCTCTTTGTTTTGTTCCCCTCCCTCTCTTCCCCTCTCTTCTTCCTGAACCCTTGATAATTTTTAAATTATTACTACTTTTTCATGTCTTACACTGTTTGATTCTCCCTTCACCCTCATTTCTGTGGTCCGTCCCCACAGGGAGGAGGTAAGATGGAAGTCATTGTGATCGGCTCCCCAATTTTCCTCCAACCTCCCTTTCCCCTCCTGGTATCACTACTCTCTTTATTGGTTCTGAAGGGTTTATCTGTCCTGAGTTCCTCGTGTCTCCAGTTCTTATCTGTACCAGTGTACATCCTCTGGTCTAGCTGGATTTGTAATTGGGGTCATGATAATTGGGGGCAGGGGGGAGCAAGCAGTATTAAAGAAATAGAGAAAAGTAGTATGTTTCATTCATGCTGCACCGTACCCTGACTGGCTCATCTACTCCCTGCAACCCTTCTGTAAGCGGATGTCCAGTTGCCTATAGATGGGCTTTGGGTCCCCACTTTGCACTCCCCCTCATTCAAATGATAGGATTTTTTGTTCTAGGATACCTGATCCTATCGACACTTCATGATCACACAGGCATGTGGGCTTTGTTGCTTCTGAGCTAGATGCCCCCTTGCTTATCTTCAAACCTTCAAGACCCCAGACGCTATATCTTTTGGTAGCTGGGCACCATCATCTTTCTTCACCACACAGGACCGAGCAGTGTTTTGTTCTGTTGTGATGGTGGCTATGGGTCAGCACCTAACAAAACAATAGATCTTGTTCGATTTTCCAGAAGGCCACAGGGTAATTATGGGCGCTCTTAACAGGGAGATTTCAAGAGAAAATTATATTGGTGAGAAAAAAGCTAGGAAGCATGTGCCAAGGAATCCCCCCCAACCCCCCTTAGTGTACCAGCCCATTCTTCTAAGATAGCATGGTCTGTATTACGAGAATTTCGTTGGGAAACTTGGCCTCGTTGAAGAAGGGGCATGGGGACCATGTCTAACCTTCTCTGGCAATCTAAAGAAAAGGAGAATCCAACTCCATGTCTGCCCAACAGTGGGGCGGGGGTCAGCCTCCTTTACCCTCTTCTCTCACCAACTGCCCCTCCCAGGACACTGCTCCCTGGTGGGTGTGACAGTGTCCTGCAGTGGCCACACAACTCACCATCAGTATTTAGGATAATGGCATTTTAGGGAAACACACAGATTATAACATGTTAAAAATAAGAGCTTTCTCATCCACAGGGCTTCTGAATCGTGATAGCAGGCGTCTCTCTGGTCTCCGGCCTCTCTGCCACTTGGTCCTTTAACCTCTGCCTCATTCCATGGGCCCAGAAGCCAACATGTCTCTGCCTTTGGTGCAGTTTCTGCTTCTCAGTGCTGTCTCTCGGTTTTGGTGCTGCGGCCCCTACCGCTGCAGGTGGGGGGGAATCTTCCACCTAGTCCTCAGGGGCCTGACCATTGCTCTGTGGGGGGCTCTTGTCTCTTACAAGTCATCTGATTCTTCAGTTCCTGCTTTCGAGGTGACTCATTTTTAGACTCAGTTGAATGGCAACACACTGCAGTCACTGAGTGGGGTTTACAGAGGCCCTGGATAGAAGGCCCAGGCCAAGTAATTTCATTTCATCGTACCCATCTACCCTACATCCCTGAATGATCTTGCCTCGGAATTTTTTGGTTTTGGTTCTCGGTGCTCAAAGGAGATTTAGAAGGGACAGGATTTACAGTCATTAGTGACGTCCACACTGAATGTGGTGTGCCTCAGAGCGCACAGGACTCTTTGAGGCCGGGTCCGAGATGGCAGGACCGCTTATAGAAGCGGGGGTGGGGGTGGGGGTAGAGCTAGATGAAAGATATGTTGAGCAAAAATAGCTGCACATCTTGATGTTTTGTTGAACAGAGGCTTTCATGATTTTGTAGCCTTGCTTTTTGGCTTATCTTGTATTTGTTGAGTGCTGTGTGGCTGGCACTGTGGTAGGGACTTCTTGTGGATTCAGGGATGAGAGTATTATTTTTGTCTTCCAGGAGCATAGACTGATTCCTACTCGAAACACTGTTGCTTGAGGAGGGGACACGATTCCCTTGACTCTTTGTACATCTCTCCTTTTTGAGAGTGTCCTTTGTTTGTGGTGCTTTGTGTGCTCCATTTCTCTTTTGTTCTCTCTGGCTTTCCTATTCTTTCCTTGTCTCTTTGGTCAGTCTTCAAGATCTGTATCCACAAACTATTGGGGGGGAAAAGATCTTCCACATATGATTCCTGGGTTAACATATTTGCCACTGACCACCCCAGTGAAATCTGTCTTTTTACTGGCATTTTGGATATCACAGTGGAACTTGTCTTCCAGTTACCTCATAATTAAAACCTTAACACTGCCTTCCCTGCTTTTCAGTTTCATGCCTTGCGCATATACTGTCAAGGAGTTGTTCTCTGCAGGCAGGCCTCTGGCATGTCTTGTGTGCCAAGCACCATGTTATCACAAGGAATTCTTTGGACCTGTTCATGCACCCACTCTTCCTTTTTTTGGGCTGGGGCAGAGCCTTATTATTAGGAGTTCTAAGAACTGCTGCTTCAGTGCCTTTTCAGAAATCCTTACAGAGCCCCACATGCCACTGGTAGAGGAGTTCTTGAGGTCAAATTCTGAACTCGTATTTACTTACTTTTTAAAAAGAAATACTCTTGTAGAGGGAGGTTGATTACTGTATTTTTCAGATCATAGGATGCACCTGACCATAAGACACACACAGTTTTTAGAGTAGGAAAACAAGAAAAAAATATTCTGAACCAAATAGTACCAGTATACTAAAATGTTCTGGGGTACCACACCTTCAGACCATAAGATGCAACCTTGCTTTCCCCCCACTTTTGATGGGGGGGGGAGTGCATTTTATGGTCTGAGAGATAGAGTTTGTAACTTTAAGAGCATCGCATTAGGAAAGGGGAAGGAACTCTGGAGCTGGTGGTGATTTAACAGCTGACTTTGGGGGCAGGTCAACTATGGTGGACAGAATACCCCCACCTAGTATGGATGATGATGCAGTTCCCCTTTGATATGTGTGACCAATGGAACGATGTCGTTCTTGGATATTTAAATTATGTTCCAATAAGGCGGTTGGAAAATTGGACAGCATGCATGTGGAGAGCACAGTTGCAAGATGCTCTCTGCCCTTTTTGAAGTTGTGCAGCATTTCCTGTGAGTTGGTGATACCATCACTCCCTGCAAAGCAACAGCCTCTTTTTTTTGGTAATCATTTTACTGGGGGCTCATACATCGTTCTTCACAATACATAAATACATATATTGTGCCAAGCATCTTCACATGCCTGCTGCCGCCCTCAGTCTCCAAACTTCAGCCCTTGACATCAGCTTCTCATCCTTTCCCCTCCCCTCCCCACCAACCCTCAATACTTTATAAATTGTTATTGTTTTGTCATACCTTACACTGCCCGACATCTCTCACCCACTCCTCCGATGTCTGTCCTCCCGATAGGAGGTTATGTGTGGATCCTTGTAGTTGGCACCCCCTCTCTCCCCACCTTCCTTCCACCCATCCGGTAGCTCCACTCTTAGTACCGGGCCCAAGGGGTTCATCTGTCCTGGGTTCCCCATATTTCCAGTTCCTGTCTCTACCAGTGCACCTCTTTCAGTCCAGCTGGATTTGTAAGGTAGAATTGGGACCATGATAGTTGGGGGGAGGAAGCCTTCAGAAACTAGAGGGAAGTTGTATGCTTCATCACCACCTCACTGCACCTTGACTAGCCTGTCTCCTCCCCACGACTTCCCTGTAAGAGGATGTCCAATTACCCACAAGTGGACCTTGGGTCCCCACTCTGCTCTCCTCCTCATTCATAGTGATGTGATTCTTGTTCTTTGATGCTTGATACCTGCTCCCTTTGACGGTTCCCCCCCCCCCCCCCTCCCCGATCACACAGGCAGCAAAGCCCTCATGGAGGAAGCACACTAGCATCAGCCTCTTATTTACTTTGAATACCAGCATTTAAGGCATTTGGCGTCCTGGTGGCATAGTGGTTGCACATTGCTACTAGTGCAAGGTCAGCAGCCACCAGCCACTCCAGCTTCAAAAGATGGGGCATTCTACTCTTGGAAACAGTGAGTCTCAGAAACTCAGGGGGCAGATCTACCTGCCTCTAGAAGTCGGCTCTGTGAGTAGAAAGCAGTTGGATGGCAGTGCGTTTGGTTTTGGTTTATTAGGGCTTACAAGAAATGAACCCTCACCTGCAATCCAGTAGAAAGAGCAGTTATTTTAATCTCTGGATGCTTGAGAAAAAAAAAGTCCCTGGGTTAATTTCTCACAGTCATCAGGCCTAGCTGTTTTTCATTTGAGGATGTTAATCTTGCCACCCACTGTTGCTCTGAGGGCCATGTCCTAGATGAGTGTCCCCCTTCTGCCTCGTTCAACTCGGTAGTGGCATGTGTCGTATTAAAAGGCTTTTGGTGGGTGCAGACTGGGTCCTCCAGCAGGTCAGCTCCCCGAGTGCGGGGGATTTCCCCTGTGAGCCAGGCCCTTGGGGAGTGAGTTGAGTGCGCCTGGTTCTTACATGCCACTGTTGGCCATCCGCGCACTTTCATTTCCCAGCTGATGCACCTCATGCAAAGCTGCTACCCAGCTGTCCCAGGAGACCTGTGTGTGTTGCCGATGTTGATCCGGTGTCATGCAGCTCCCAGACACCCAGGCTGGGAAGAAAGGCCTTCAGAGAAACCAGCCCGAAAGACCCCCTGGGTCACCATAGTCCCATCCGGAGGAGCAGCTGGTGGCTCGACCTGCTGACCTTTCAGCTGAGCACTTTGACCCCTGGGAATCGAGAGTAGAAAACTTGACCTTCCTGTAACCTTTAAATACCATCACTGCCCATACAGGTAGGAATCTTGCAGTAGTATAACTTATTTCGACTGCATCCTTTGTCCTATTTTATCCTTCATTATACTTCCAGCATGTTTCCATAGCACCTGATAGGGGCCTGGCAGAAGTAGATTTTGAGTGACTAGACAGTGTTACTGTGGTTACATCTGAATATTGAATGGTTAATGCCCTAAGTTGATGGAAGCACTCAAAGGTATTTTAGGGACGCCTCGTTACAAAGTCCCAGAGAATTTCATTATAATAAAATATCCAGAGTTGTCTGTATATTCTATTATAAATCACTTTGGATGTTCTTTGAATCGCGTTGTTGGTATGTTCTGAAGCTTTCCATGTAAGGAGTTTGTTTTTGTTTGTTTGGTCCAATTTGGCATGTACAGACTTCGTCTTACCATCTACGTACTCTCAAGAATAAGAATGTCTATAGCTTTCTTGATCACTTTAGGGTGTTTTTCTTTTCTTTTGGTGAATGCACCTGTTTTTTGATTTAAAAGGTTTTTCAGATATCGAAACTTTACAATAAAAAGAAGTAGAAGGGGCTGAGCCCCGGTGTCCTAAGTGGTTGAGTGCAGGACTGCGGTCCATGGGCTTGGCGGTTCAAATCCAGCGGTGGCTCTCAGGAGCAGCACTGGGTATCTCCCACGACCACCAGAGGGCAGTGATATGCCCCCCCCCCAAAAAAAAACAAACAAACCCAAAACAACAAAAAAAGTAAAGAAGATTAAATATATGTAGATATTGTAAGCTATCTCATCATTTTGAAACACAAAAATAACATTTTTCATAATGACTTGGAATCTCATTAGTCTATTTACAGACTTTTCAAATGTTCATATTGAATTATGAATACATCCTTTGAACTCATTTTTTTAAATGATGGAATTAAAAAAAATTTGTTTGGACATAATGCTTGCCTATCACTAAGATCAATGAATTGTTTCCTTCTATTATTCCCCCCAGGTGTTCTGTGAATTGACTCTTCATTGATTATAAACAGCGACAGTAGAGTTATGGCGACTTTTCAGACTTTCAGAAAGAGTCACATGAAGACGAAAGCATCGGTCAGAAAAGTAAGTTCACTGGGGTTACTTACAGTGAGGGTTTTACTGGAAATGTTGACCATTCCTTTGAAGTTCTGTTCACTGGTTATGGTGTTCTTGTTTTAAAGTGCAGCTCATTATTTAAATCAGTAGCATCATAATAGACTAAGGTAAGTATGTCTGAAAGCAGTATTGTGAAATCTTACATCAACCCAGTTTTCTTTCAGATGGTTTTGCCATATTTTTTTAAGCACTATTGCTGTTGGGTTGGTGTAAACTTCCTTATATACTATCCATTTTACCCAATGTATTAACCATTTGTGTATTCTTGGTAAATAGGAGCTTGCGCTGTGCTTATACCCCAAACACTATGTAAGATAATTCATTTTTTTTTTTGTTTTTTGTTGTTTTGGTTTTTTGGGCATCACTGTCCTCTGGTGGTGGGAGTAGGAGGCCCAGCCTTTTCTCCCGTGGAGCTGTGGCTGGAATTGAACCTCCGTCCCAGTGGGCCGCAGTCCCGCACAAAACCACTATGCCACCGGGACTCAGCCCTAGATAATTGAATAACCAATTGTGAGTGAGTTAAACGTATCCTTTCTAGATTGCAGATGAAACAGCACCTCATCTTCCCTTAAGACAGATGGGTGACCTTTCCATTTCTTGACATCTTTGTCTTTGCACTGCTCTTCTTTTTATCTAGACGTCCCTGGCCACACAGTCTTGCTTTGTTAATCAGCCGGAGATTGTGGCTCCAGTCCTCATCCATGCCCAGTGGGCCAGCCCTTCCTCGGTGTCACTCTCTCACTCTGTGCTGCAGCAGTGGCCCGCAGGAGGGCCTGCTCCTCCAGTCCAGGGTGAGCTCCTGGAGGGCAGAGGCCAAACGGCAGTCCCCCCTCTCACCAGGCATTTTGTACTTTCCAGAGCCTTTCTCTCTCTCCTCACCAGGGTCCATTATCTTTGCCCTCCACATGCCCCAGGTTTTCCCTCATTTACTTTCAAATGTTCTTCAGTCTCCTTTTTAGCCTAAAGCAGCAACCGTAAAAACAAACAAAGTCAACTAAAAAAACCCCAGGTTCTTCCAGTAGCCTTGTCATAGTCTTTGTCTTTTATTACCAAATATCTGAAAAGTTTGCCTGCTCCTTCCACTTCTCTGGGTCCCTTCAGAGCCCATTGTGGGACCAGTAGAGACTCCCCAAAAGGGACTCACATGATTTACAGTTGATTTCTCTCCATGTCACTGTCTAGAGGGCAGGGTGGACCAAGCTGGTGGGACTTCTCTCTTCCATAAAGGATGACACAGGCACAGGATTCAGTCTCTGTGTCACTGCTGTCCCATCTCCCAGTGTCGTTTCTGGAGCACTGTGTGGTTGGAACTTGGGCCATCGAGGTCTGGATCTAGACTGAGGGGGAGGGGAAGGTAGACAGAGGGTGGAGTTTTGTCCTCCTGGCTTCTGCTCACATTCCATGGTTTGATGTTGCCAGGGTGGCCAAATCTGACACAGAGGAGGTGGGAAACTGCAGTCCAGTGTTGAAGTCATATGCCAGGCTGAAATTTTGGAGACACTACTTACAGGAAGAAGGGGTGAATGGGTACTGATGTTTGCAGTCTCTGTAAGCCCCATTTCTCAACATAATCATTTGTACCCTGTGGCGTTTTTTACCTGTCCTTACATACCAGCTCAGTCTCTGACTAATTCTGTTACAGCATTTTTCATGGCCTCATACAGCATTTTTCATAACACCTGTCTCCTTTGCTGTTCTCTGTCCAGCCTATCATTGTTAGCATGGCCATATGCTTACAGGATATTTTTTTTATCTTGGCACTCATTTCTGTAGCGTTCTAAAACATTGCGAATTTCACCATTAACTCTGCCGATGGTAGGGTGTCTGCAAAGTTGGAAGACATGGATTTACTTTTCAACAGTAGCTTAATTATTCTTTTTTTGTTTTGTTTTGTTTTTGTTTTTTGTTTTGTTTTTTGGGCCTTACTGCCCTACTCCCTGTGGGAGTAGGAGGTCCAGCCTTGCTGCTGGATTTGAACCTCCAACCCAGTGGGCTGCAGTCCCGCACCCAACCACTACACCACCAGCGCTCAGCCCTAATTATTCTTTTAAGTAAGATAATCTTTGCTTTAAGATTAAGTTCCTCCACATCTAATGGGACCTCTTTTTCACTCTGAGAAAAATACAGTAAAATTGTTTTCTCTTCGTACATTTCTGAAACTTTAGAGTATTATGCTTTTTTTTTAGAAGTGATTGGAATGTTTATAAGAAGTTAAAAGCTAGGAAAATCAGAAGCATTCATGTTTTACTCCGGTGATTTTTATTGTTGTTGTTAGTAATATGAAAATGCCCAAGTATATCGGAAAATTCAAAGTCTAGTGGATTCCCATAAACGGTTTATCAACCAATATCCGGCACTGCTAGCATTTTGTCTCATTTTCTGTGTGTGTGTGCATTTTCTGGCAGAACCAATGGAAAGTTATAGTCATGAAGTCTCGTCACCTCTGAACTCTGCAGCCTGTTTGTTTCTCCTAGGGTAGCAGCATCCTGGCACATACCAGTACCATCCTCAAGTGGACGCAGAGGAGCAGCATGTCTTTGTAGCTGATTCCCAGCCACACTCAGACGCTCTAGACGCTTTCTCAGAAGTCTTTTATAGCCCATCTGGCCTCTTCCTTGCTGCTCGTTGTTCTGATGTCACATTTGTGTGGTCTGGAACAGTCTCCCTTCCTTTTGTTTTTATGAAGCTGAAGGCTGTTCACCAGGCCCCCCTTTCATGTACAATTCCCAACATTCTGGGTTTGTCTGATGGTTTCTTGTCATGTAGGCGAATGTCGTCCTCCAGTTTCTGTTTTTCATTTAAACTGGAAATTAGTTATAAAGGCCTAATTGAATTCAACTTGAATTCATGGAAACATTTTGGGCATGGAGACTCTATAAGGTGACAGGTGGGTCACATTTCAGAGTGTCCTCCTATCAGTGGGTCTACATCAGTCACTTGATGAAGGCTGGCCACGCTGCCTGGCCCGTGTTAAAATGATGCGGCTTTTCAGTCATTCAGGAACTGAGAGGATGGTCATTTGACCATGCGCAAATATCTTCTTTTCCAAGCAACCTGTGACATTTTTGGCACCCTTTAATGACCATCCTTGCCTGAGTCTATTTTGGAACTGTGAAACGATATTCATAATTGTATTTATTCGCTTGTATTTATTATCTGGAGTCTCAAAAAGAACTTTCCTCGTACCAGGATCTCTGATAAAAGCAGGGTGCCAGGCCACAGCTGCAGTTGTCCAGGCGGCCCTGTCTTCCAGTGAGGCCCAGTGCACAGTAGAGCTGCCCCCGGGTGTCCACGGCTGTACCTCTGACGGAAGCTGCTTCTCACACGGAGGGTCTGGTGGGCTCAAACAGCCTTCCTTACAGTTAGCAGCCAAACACTTTACCACTGCGACACCAGGGCTCCTTAATAGCAGGATCTCCAAACAATGTAAAACATCACAAACTCCGCCGATGCCCGGTTGCTTCGGACTCACAGCAGCCTGATAGAGGGGTCCCGAGACCAAGTCTGAATGGGAGCCGGCAGCCTCATTTTTCCTCCTGGAGCACTTGGTGGGCTGAGCGACTGGCCTGGCAGTTAGCAGTCCAATGCCCAAAAGTAGGGTTCAAGGCACTGCAATGAGAAATTTTCAGGTTAATGACTTGGCAAATGAATTTGTATCTTCCCTCCTGGCCTTGTCTTCATTCACTTACTGATTTATTTTTGAGTGTTGTGCTGGATGCATGCATAGTTTTGTATCTTTTATTTATTTTTGCCTATGTATTTTATAGTCTCTTCTTTACCATCCTTTGTTTCCTCCCCTCTTTTTCATTCCCTTGAAGTGTTCCCCAAATTGATTCAAGGTTGGTATCTGGGAGTTCCTCCCAGTTTTGCTTTGTCTCAAGTTCATTAATGTCCTGAGTGCTTCCTGGCTTTCGGGTGCAAGAGCCAGACCCAGCTTCACCCTTGACGTTCTCTTCTGCAGACTTGCAGTTGCTTATTCCTCCAGAGAACTCAGAATAGTATTTGGAAACCAAGATCTGAGTGGGAGGAGAACATGTTTTGCTCCAATAGTATCACAAATTCATATTGATTGCTGAAGTTCACAGTTCATGTACCTCTTTTATTTCATGTTTAGTTTTAGATTGAAAACCATCACTTATTAATGGAATAATTAGAATAAAAAGTTGAGTATTTTTGAGCCCACGGGAAGTTGGGAAAACAAAAGCAGGACATTGAATACCTCTTTACTCTTCTTGGTCAGCAACTTGCCATACCCACCCCACCTCTCCCTGGTCACGCCAGAGAAAAGTCGGCTGCAGACAGCGTCGTATTTTGCTTCTGACTAGGACAGGAGTCATCTCTCGAGGACCATGGCAGCACCGCCCACTGCTCTTCAGTTGGTTCTGACTCCTGGTGCTGCTCGGTATGTTAGAAGGGGACTGTGCTCCATAGTGGTACAGGAGCTGGTCTTTCACCAGTAGATCACCAGGCCTTTATTCTGAGGTGCTTCTGGGTGGACTCACGCCGCCAACCCTTGCACACTGAACTGCGTGCTGCACTCCCTCAGTTCCTTTAGTTCAGTAAAGCCATGCAAATAGAGTCCATACACAGCTGCCTCAACTCTGTTAAGTCTCCTTGTTTTTCCGTGCTCCCACCTATGGGGGCAAGCAAGGGGTACACTTTGTATTAGACTGTTTTTATCTCTTTGATCTCCCAGCCGAGCCCTTCCTTAACACCCGCTTCTCTCACAACAGTGAGGTTCTGGAGGAGTCCAGGCCAGCCCTCCTGTAGAGTTCCCCCAGGTCCTGGGTTTATCCATCTCCCCTGCAGTTACGCTTGGCAGTAGATACTCAGAAGAGGTGTTTATTGCAGTTTGTCAGCCCAAGAGACACAAACAGGAGCTGCCATGTTAAGGTTGGAGCGATTGGATAGCTCCAGTATAAAGACACATATCATCTTGGAATTAATTCCATTAGTAATAATCTGAAGAGTGCCACTTTGAGATTGATCACCAGCTCTCCACCAGCTTTTTACCCAGTGGTTTTAGGATATTTCGATCCTCTCCAAAATCAGTAGTACATTGGGAATTATTTTTCCATCGTCATATCTGCCAACTGACAGATATATATAAAGGAGAGTTGCCCCCTTCACTTCTTTTGAATGGCTTTAGATGAACGTTATATAGCAGCTGGGATTCATGAAAGGAGACTTGGTGGCGTGTTGGGATACGTGTTGGATAGCTGACCACAAGGCCGGTGTTCAAACTCCCAAGCTGCTTTAAAACAGGGAGGTGCGACTCGGCCCCCGTGAAGATTTACGGCCCCAACACCTGAAGGGGTTTTTCTACTCGGTGCTGAAGAGTTGCCATCAGTGAGTTCTAAGAATTGATCCCGTAGCTTTTTTAATTCCTTCTGTTGCCCACATTGTCTGAAATTTGGCCAGCAGATACCTCTGTAAGTGGACTCCAGGGCTCTTTTGAAAGGACCGTAGTATTAGTCTGTGAGTACCTGCTTGCATCACAGGCCAATGCTCCAGCCTCATGTCACACATTCGTGGTCTCAGGCCTGGATCCAGGCTTTTTTTTTTTTTTTTAAAGTAGTTTGAGTTCCTTTTGTTGGGGCCTAGTCCTTGCAAACCAAATTCCAGCCTGCAAGGAATGCTTATTACTCATGTTGCTTCTGGGACCTGCCAATGAAAAAAGCTATTGTAGCAGAAGCATCAGGTTCACACGCATTGCCTCTTCTTCCCCCCATTTTCCATCTCATACTTGAATCTCTTAGGAGGATGGCATGGGACTGGCCAGTTTCTCATTCAGCAGTTCATATGGTCTTTGTGAGCCAGCCAATTTGATGATATCTCACAGGGTCTTCTTCCACATGGGAGATTTTAATGAATATTTAGTTTATTAAAATGGGCAAACAATTATTGTGCCCTTGCAGTGTGTCAGGTGCCGGCATCAGGAGAACTAAAACAAGTGTACAGTGTCTGGCCGTAGCCATTGGGCTAATGCAGGGGTCCTCAAACTTTTTAAACAGGGCCCCAGTTCATTGTCCCTCAGACAGTTGGAGGACCAGACTTTAGTTAAAAACGGACAAACAAACACAACTATGAACAAGTTCACTGCGGGCTGGGATGAGTTGGCTGCTAAGCAGGACAGGCAGTGGTGGCAAAAACACCTGGTGGCAGGATAAATGTCCTCGGTGGGCCGCATGTGGCCCGCGGGCCATAGTTCGAGGATGCCTGTGCTAATTTATGGCAGAGATAAGTCGAGGGGAGCACAGCATGAATACTTGGTTGTTGTGTAGGTTAAGTGACCTTCCTGTGCAGTAGTAATAAATACTATAGGAACTTCGAGAATCTCAGTGACCAAGGAATGAACACATCTGCACAGGTCTTGGGGGGTGCGCAGGACTTCGACAGGGACAGAGGGGAGTGAGTTGAGTGCTTAGGCTTGTGGTACCTGTACATAGAGCTTTTTGTCCTTAGCAGAATGAAATTCTGCACCCAATATTACAAGGCGCCAAATGAACACTCTTTGGACCATTAGTGACAGTATCTAACACTAAAATGTCTCCCGAACCTGCTTTAGGTTGCTGCGAAATGAAATTCATCAAAGATGTCTTCTCTTTCAGAACTTCAGCGAAGGTGTGTTCCAGTCGGTAAAGGCGCTGCTGCAGAGTGAAAAGGAGTTATGCAATGTGTCAGCAGAGAGCTGCTGGAGGCAGCAGGAGCACACCAGGGTGACTGAGGTCTGACATGATTACGTTCTAACCCCCCTCTTATTAGCACAGTGTGTTTTGAATCTCCTTTGAAGGGCGGGATGATATATTTTTAAAAATCTTAAAATCTCTGCATCTGAATTTATGGGTTAGAGGTACCTCGTAATAGAGTTGTCATATTATACTAAAGTACCTCATTCAATGCACAACCCAGGTAGTCTGTGGCCGTTGAGTTCATTATGACCCAGAGTGATCCTTTATTGGACTTCTGAGATTGTAAATCTTTCTGGGAGCAGATAGTTTTAGGTGTCTTCTGAAGAGGCCTGGTGGTTTTGAACTGCTGGCCTTGCCAGAGGCAGCCTGATGTCCAACACACAGTGCCACCAGCCAGCCTTCTGCGTCAGTGTAGAGGAACTGAACATATTGGAACATCCATACGATATTCAACAAGATTCTCATATGTGTTTCTACTCCAAAACATAAAATTGATGCTTGTTCCGTATACTCATTTTTTTGGCTATTGGTAGGTTTCCCAGTTGTTTAAAGTCAGTGCTTTGATTTAAACTGAAAAGAGTCATAAGTTGATCTTGGAAATTAAGAAACTTTCTTATTTCAGACTTTGCGTTTTGGTCACCTATTTTTCTACTATATCTGATGTTTCCTGACCTTTAGAAATGGGAGTTGGTAGAGTTTTTCCTATAATGTACCCACAATCTATTCCCCTATTTTGGTTACAAAATGGAGCGAGAAGGTGTCAGGTTGTGATAGCTCCGAGCTGATGCACCATGTTAACTGTTTTATTTGAAGCGAGGGTTTCAATCTTGATGACTCCGAGTTCTGAGAATGGCGGTCTTCCTTTTCTTGGAAACCAAGTTTCACCCCGTGGCTGGGGCTGGGCATTCCCTCCAGTGCTCTCCAACCCGTGTCAGCTTCTGTGTCAGCTCCACTTCCCTGTGACTTTATGGCGAGCTTCTTGATTAGCCTTTTCACTTTTTGGTTTTATTTTAATGGTAAAAGAAAAGTTTCCTAAAAAAGACATTTGGGAAACCCACTGTCTTGCAGTCAGTTCTGCTCTGAACTTCCCTGTAGGAGCGTAGAGCTGCTCCGTTGGATTTTCGAGGCTGTAAATCTTTGTGGGAGTAGAGAGCCTCCTGCTTGGCCCTCCGAGCACGTGGTAGGCTTGAACCCTGCACCTTGTGTTTAGCTTCAGTGCTGCCGAGCTGCTTACTGCAGATTTGCACTTGCAGCTGCCAGATCTGTCATTCCAGCCCACACAGATGGGGACCTACGTGGGTGTCAACCCCATTCTTCAGCTCTCTTCAGAGGGAGACTCAGCTCTGGGGTTCTGGTTACTGTACTTTTCTCTCTAGCTTCTGCCTCACGGGTGAGTTGCTGGTCACACTCGCATAACTAGGTTCGATGGCCATAGGAAGTCATTGAGAAGGGAAAATTTTAGAAACCCATGTGTTTTTAAGGCCATATTTTTCAGTCAACTGCCTGAGGTGACTTTTAGAAATTGCATTCATTGCTAGTTGACTTTCATATCAAGATGCATGTGTGACTTTGGGTTTCTGCTGCTTTTGTCAAATCATCAAGACAAAAATCTTCTAAATGGATTTATACATATTCTCCCCCCAAAACACACACACACACACACACACACACACACACACACACACACACGAAAGTTATTGTTCTGATTCCAGCATGAACCGAGGCCTGGGATATACAAGCAGTTAGCGATCAGCGGCTAGCCTAAAGATTGGAGGTTTGCCCCCATCTGGCAGCTCTGTTGAAGGAAGGCTTGGCCATCTCGCGCAAAGCCACTCTTCAATCGACTCGGTTTTTCTCACCAGTGACAAATCCCCTGTGCCTCTTTGCCTTCAAATTTCTCTTCAAAGTTTTTACCTAGTGCTTTTCTGAGCCCACATTCCTGGGCCAGGCCTTCCTTCATAAATGGGGAATCCGAAACTCTTCGTATATCATCAACTTAATTTCTCTTTTGTGTTCAAAAAAAGAAACTTGAAAATAACTAAAGGAGCTTCTGTCTAGTTGACAGTGTACATATCTCAGTATCTCTTGGAAGAAGGAAGGACCTAAAAATAGTGAGTGCCCCTCAGCACAAGAACATTTTGTTCTATTTAATTGGCATTCCATGATGCTCACCTTCCCGACTCTATCCCTGAAGACAATGTGTGCATAAGCAAAGGTAGTGCAGAAAGCTGATGGTGCCCGGCTATCAAAAGCACCTGGGGTATTACAGGCTTGAAAGTAAACAAGCAGCCATCTAGCTCAGAAGCAACAAAGCCCACATGGAAGAAGCACACCAGCTTGTGTGACCACGAGGTGTCAAAGGGATCAGCTATCAGGCTTCAAAAACTAAAAACCATAACTTGCATGCTCACTTTCCTGATAAGATCACTGACGACAAATGTGTGCATAAGCAAATGTGGTGAAAAAGCTAATGGTGCCTGGTTATCAAAAGATAAAGCATCTGGAGTCTTACAGGCTTGAGTAAACAAGCGGCCATCCAACTGAGAAGCAGCAAAGCCCACATGGAAGAAGCACATCAGCCTGGGTGACCATGAGGTGCTGAAGGGATCAAGCATCAAAGAACTAAAAATTACATCATTATAAATGAGGGGGAGTACAGGTTGGGGACCCAAACCCATCAAGAGGTGAAGTGACATCCTTTTACAGAAGGGTCACAGGGAGGTGATGAGCCAGTCAAGGTACAGTGTAGCAACAATAAAATATGCAACTTTCCTCTAGTTCACAAATGCTTCCTCCCTCGCAGCATCATGATCCCAATTCTAACTTACAAATCTAGTTAGACCAGGTGATGTTCACTGGAACCGGAAAAATGGGGAATTTAGGATAGATGTTCCCAGGACTATTGGTGGAAGTGGTGATACCAGAAGGGTAGATAGAGGGTGGAGTAGAAATAGGGAACTGATTTAACCTCTTCTCTTAGGGATGGACAACAGGGAAGTGGGTTAAGGGACACATCAGATAGTGTATAATATGAAAAAGTGATAACAATTTGTAAATTATTAAGGGTTCATGGGGGAGGGGGAGGGGAAGTATGGGGAGCTGGTACTGGGAGCCTAAGTGGAGGGTGGATGTTCCAAGAATGGTGATGGCAACAAATGTGCAAATGTGGTCTGCATACAATTGACGTATGTATTGATCGTGGTGGGAGTTGTATGAGCTCCCAATAAAATGATTTATATATTAAAAAAAAAGGGGGGGGGGAAAGAGGCGCTTATACCAAGGGCTCAAGTAGGAAATATTTTGGAAATGAAGATGGAAACATGTGTTCAAATATGCTTGATACAAATGATGTATGGGATGTTTTAAGAGCCCCCAATAAAATCATTGAAAAAAAAATACTGAGTGCCAGTGAGGAGCCTGGTGGTGTGTAGTGTGTTTTACACGTTGACCTGTTATCTTCTGTAAGGTCATTGGTTCAAACTCACCATCCTCTCTGTGAGAGAAAGATGAAACTTTTGGCTCCTGTAAAGATTTAGAGCCTCTACAAGCTACACTGGCACTTCCCAGGCCTATAGGCTCCCTATGAGTCAGAATGGGCTCCGTGGGGATGAGCTGGGGTTCTTTGAGATTGTGCTAGCACTTTTCCTGCACGATGCCCACTTAACCCTGACATCTGTGGGAGGGAAGTTCTGTGCCTCACATTTTAAACAGGAGAAGAGAGGTCTACATAGACTTTTAGAAATTAGACTATTCCACTTGGTTTACTTATACTTCTGTGAAATAATAACAATCCCAGTAATTGATTTGGAGTAAAGATCCCTGGGTAATTTAAACTTCTTTCTTGCTTCCGAGTCACTTTCATTTCTAGTGTGGTGTTTTCTCGCCACAGTATTTGTTCCATCCTCACGGAGAACAGTCTTCTATGATCATAGAGATTTTAACTTAGAAAACAACGTGCATTTTTATAGTGTATA
This sequence comes from Nesogale talazaci, assembly GCA_004026705.1. Lineage (NCBI taxonomy): Eukaryota > Metazoa > Chordata > Mammalia > Afrosoricida > Tenrecidae > Nesogale > Nesogale talazaci. The sequence continues at coordinate 62,976 of PVJH01012425.1, forward strand.
ACAGCACGTATTGCTTAGGCAAACATGCTAAAAGTGTAAAGAAGAAAGTAACTATCATTAGTCTTATGAATTAAGATTAAAAAGCAAAAGAATCAGGGGTGAGGGGGAAAACTTAAGATCTCCTGCGACTGTATTCGCGCCATTTCCAAATCAGAGGGACCCTGAGGACAGGGTAGAACCGGACTCCTGGTTTCTGGGGCTGGCAGTCTGCGCAGAAGCCGAAAGCCGCGTCGTTCCCGTCCCGGAGCAGCTGGTGGTTCTGAGCTGGTGACTTTGTCATTAGCAGCCCCACTCGTGTCCCACGGTCCTCGTGCTGCCCCAAGGGAAGTAGCACAAGTGACGCCTGTCGCAGCATTAGCAAATTGGTTCTGGGAGGTTCTTAGTGCAGGGATCCCAGAGCCAGAGGAAATGTCTGCTCCCTTTCTTTGTGGTAGGAGTCCCCTCTGATCTCGGCTCACTTGCTTAATCCTTATTTTTATTAAAAGAAAAATCCTCTAGACTGTATACATCCTGTCTCATTAACATCACACAGGTAATTGTATTAGATCACAAATGGAAGACAATTATATGCTATAAAGAATCATGCCCTAGGCAACTTATGCACATGCCCGCACACCGAACACACACACACGCACACACGCACACGGGTTATGTTTTTTTTTTTGGCAGCAGGGGTAGGGTGGAGTGGGGACGTAATTCAGTCTGCATGGAACGATTGGATGCAGAGTGCACTGGGTACTGCCAAGGCCGGAGGCAAGGAAGGAGCATGGTCCAGACCCACAAGGAGGCCCAGTGTCCAAGGACAGTGAGGAAAGACGGTGTTGTGTGCACTCTCGGCCACCCTGGGTACAACAGAATGAAGCACCACCTGGACCTGTGCCAGCCATGTACCTGTTCATATATCTGGCTAAGCTCATTGATGCCGCCACCGTGCCAGGCCTTCGTGACCAGGTCCTTCCTCTTTTCTGCTGCCCCTCTACTGGACTGGTCTCTGAACAACATGCCTCCCCCCCGCCCCCCAAGTACAGGAGTGCTCTGCATAACCCAAACGTTTTGCTCGCAAGCACTTTGCACTGGCAAAGAAGTGGCAGGACTTACTGAGGATCAAGTGGGAGCAGACTGGAACAGTGTGGGTGAGACGTGGTGGCAGTGGGGAGGCCGAGATCGTGGTGCTGTGCGAAATTTGTGTAGGAGTTAGACTTGATTGAACGTGTTTGTGTGGTAGAAGATGTGAGGGTGTTTCAGGAACTGCAGTATGGAGCCAAGCCTGTGATGGAAAGATCATTTAGATCATCTTTGAAAACAAAGAAATCATCTCGCCCAAGACTGTCAGAATTATTATACCTTATGAGCAATTTTTCTGTTTCTCAGATCCGTCAGAAATCTGAGGCAAAACTTACACACACTCAAATTAATGGAGTTTTATTCTTGTCTCTTTCAGGTCACATTTCTGGGTTTTAATGAAGAAACAGATATCGCTCATATTCAGGTAAGGTCACTTTATTGAACTGGAAAGACTG